>MU676601.1:65983-102572 GCA_026770625.1 Nicotiana glauca
ACGAAGACTTTGATGAAGGCATGTTGTGGAAGTGACAACGGTCCATTCAATTTTGATGCACAGAAGCAGTGTGGAGAGGAAGGGGTAGCTGTATGTTCTGAAAGGGCTTCATATTTATATTGGGATGGATTTCGATTGACACCCGAGGCTTTGGAGAACCTGATGGATACGCTGTTCAGCAAAAAAGGATTTGTATTCCCAGAATTGACGGTTGGAGAAGAAACAGCAGCAGCAGTAACAAGGCGTCATTCCAGGATTCTTGCACGAGTTGGAGACATATCTTCTGTTATTAGGCATTTACTCTTCATCTAAGATAGTTTTCTTCAATTCAATAACATCGGATTTTTTTGTAATTTGTTTGATTCAAAGAGCAGATTCATATTGCTTCATATGTACAGGGGAATGCCCGTTTTAGCTTCTGTAACAATTAACGATTCTTTTGATTCACACCAAATAAAAGTATTCTGATTTAGTTCAAATGTTTTTATAAAGATTACTTATGTGTTTGTTACCTAGTTTATCTTGTTTTGACTTTCAACCTTTATTTCTAAGCCTGGAATTATAAAAAGGTTTTACATAGTTGTATGATCCTTTTGCAGAATCACTACCTGTTGAAAGAGTAAATATTGCTTAGTGTTCAACATCTGAAGGATACTCAACCTATGGATTTCTCATAAAGTTTTTGTGGGAAATCCTTTGATGGAGTTCAATGGAATTCTTTTCTTGAAATGCTATATCCAGATACATGTTTCAATCATATTTTTCTGTTATATGTTGACTCCCTACTGTTGATCATCCTGTTAGTAATACTAGCTTGTAATATAGTATCATTGAGGAAGTTTTTATGTCTATCAAAATGTCATGGAGTTTCTAAGTTGTCGATTAGTTCAACCGTTTTTAATGGATTTTTGAGCTTAGAATACATAGCTTTGGGAATATGGAAGCTTAAAGAGCAACTCCATGATCAAGAATATCAGACTTTTCTTGGTGACCTGATGGGCGGTTCATGATGAGATTGAAGCTTCCAAATGGAGTAACAGCGAGTGCACAGACTCGATACTTGGCGAGTGTGATAAGGAAATATGGGAAGGAAGGATGTGCTGATATTACGACAAGGCAAAATTGGCAGATTCGTGGAGTTGTACTGCCTGATGTGCCTAAAGGGACTAGCAGAAATTGGGTTGACCAGTAGGAAATCCTCTTGCTGGAATTGATCCAGAAGAAATAGTAGACACTAGGCCTTACACTAATTTGCTCTCCCAATTTATCACTGGCAATTCACGAGGAAATCCCGCAGTTTCTAACTTGTAAGTCTCTTGCATACAGTATTCCTATTCATATGTTTTCCTATGCGTTGATAGTGCTATAGTCATTAACTTGTGAATTTGGTATTGTATTTAACTTATATACACTGGCATGGTAAAATTTCGTACATATTTTAGCATGTTGTAGGAGGTAACGAGCCTTATATTCTAGGTTATTAATCTCACTTATTATAAGACAGATACCAATAATATTTTTCAGGTGAATTATACTGTTCATTTACATTATCAGCTTCTAGAAGTTAAACTCTTAACATTTTACTATTGACATAAGACACGTCTGTTGCGTTCAGTTTTTCCATACTTGATTACCTGTAAATCAGTCAAGGTGGTATATAACCTAGTATATCCCTCCCTCCCCTCCACACACACACTGAGAATCAAAATGAGAGTTTCTCCTTTCATAACTTTCCCCTGATTTTCAAAAGAGGGAGGAACTCTCTGATGTAGTTATGTTTGTACCAATCTTCATGATAACAATTGTGAAGAATGGAATCATTCATTTGATAGTGAAAGAGAATTTGACTTATGATCTTGTTATTGAGGGAGAGGTTAAGAAAAGCGATGAAATATTTTGATGTTATTTTAGGCCAAGGAAGTGAAATCCGTGTCTAGTAGGCTCTCATGATCTTTATGATCATCCCCATATCAATGATCTCGCGTACATGCCTGCCACGAAAGACGGGCGTTTTGAATTCAACCTGCTTGTGGGTGGGTTTCTTCAGTGCAAAAAGATGTGATGAGGCAATTCCTCTTGATGCATTGGTTCCAGCCAGTGATGTTGTTCCGGTCTGCAAAGCAATACTGGAAACTTTTAGAGATCTTGGATTCAACTAGGTTTCCTCGCTGTCATATTATGACTATTTGACTAAATAGCAAGGGCCTTATACATTTTCTGACTTGCTAGTGTTTTATAGCAAGTCATACTTCATGTAGTGGTGGAGACTTATCGATACATTCTCCTCTATGTAAATATCTGCTATCAAAGTTTTAGTTAGTTGGTCTAACTAATGCAGGGTGTAGAAGGATTCAGGGCAGAGGTCGAGAAGGGAAAGCCACAGCAACAATAATACAATATGGACGAGCTAGCTCGTTTAGCTGATGAGTATGGTTCAGGAGAGGTCCGTCTTACCGTGGAACAATACATTATAATTCCCAACATTGAGAACTCAAAGATTGAGGCACTGATCATAGAGTCTGTTCTGAGTACATTTTCACCTGATCCACCTATTCTCATGAAAGGTTTAGTGGCTTGTACTGGTAACCAGTTTTGTGGACAAGCCATAATCGAGACTAAAGCTCGTTCCCTGAAGATAACTGAAGAGGTTCAACGGCAAGTTTCTTTGACAAAACCAGTTAGGATGCACTGGACAGGCTGCCCGAATACGTGTGCACAAGTTCAAGTTGCAGACATTGGATTCATGGGATGCCTGACTAGAGATAAGAACGGGAAGACTATGGGAGGCGCCGATGTTTACTTAGGAGGAAGAATAGGGAGTGATTCACATTTGGGAGAAGTATATAAGAAGGTTGTTCCTTGTGATGATTTGGTACCACTTGTTGTGGACTTACTAGTTAACAACTTTGGCGGTGCAGTTCCACGAGAAAGAGAAGAAACAGAAGATTAATAAAATTCAGAATAGTTTGTGATTGCTGTGTTCATAACATGTAATGTATGATAAATCAATGTAAGCATTTCTACCTACATGAGAATTATTACATGCTTCATATATTCTTTGGAAGAAAATTGCATTCGTACTCCTCAATTATTAGGCCTCACATTGAACTTTGGCTTTTGGCCACGTATGTGTTCGAGCCGCCCTGCTAAGCATGATGTACTTCTTTTAGTTTTCGTCTTTATGTCCAACAATGGTTGTATCCTTATATTAGAGTTTACCGGTCAGACTTCAGGACAGTGGAATTCAATGAATTTTCACAAATATGTATTGTAGCTGACATTATTTCTCAAGTACACTCAGGGGCGGATCTAATAAAGCCCGAGGGAGTGGTACACCACCCGCAAGATTCAGTCAAAACTCTATGTATACATGTATATATATGTAAGAGATCCTATATATATTTAAAGCATCGGATTGAACCCAACTGTCAACGATTTTTGAACCTTTTGGCTTGCTACATCACATTAAGCTTTATATCATTCTATATATTATGTTCTTGTTTTTCTTCTTATGTAGTTATTGTTAACTATCTTACTTTATTTGTTAGCTTTTGACTTTCATTTTGCGTCTCTTATTAGGTAAGTATTTATCTTTTTCTTACAAAGTTAAAATAATATTTTTTTTTTGCAAATCTTCGCTCTATCATAAATATAGTACTATATTTCTTTTGTTTAATCGATTTATATTATATACCAAATATTAAGTAATTCGAACCGAAGTCCAATGTTGCTCAAACCAACAAAATAGTTAGTCTATCTCAATGCATAAATAGCGACACATGGATGTTTAAAGCTACATGGCATCCGAAAGCTCCAAATCCTGACTCCTCTGAGTATATTACAGACTGGGACTAGCTTTATAAAATAAAAATTATCGGTAAAAGAAAAATATTTCTTATAGTAATTAATTACTACTGTAATAACTACCAAATTAGTTTTTGTCAAAGAATATTGTACTAGATCTAAATATGTTGTTCCTTCATAAAGCAACTAGAGTTTTCGAGGAAAATATAATCTAAGATTTTCATTTAACTACATATTGTATTGGGGAAAATAAATATTACACGTGAAATTAATTAAGCGGCTGACATGGCAAGACATGTGGATCACTAGAAAAGCGACAGTTGGAGAAGGGTATTAAAAAAGACGCGAGTCTTAATAGGTATGAGCAAAATGTCTAAGAGACGAGAAGAAATGGTTGCTCGAGTCTCTTTAGCGATTTGAAGAGGCACCGGTGGAATGAACCAAGACAATAAAAAGGGCATATTCATTGGTCTTCAATTAAGGAGCATGGATGATTACAAACGTTACAGAATCTTCACGAAACAGTTATTGTCATTAATGCTCATAATGACTCGAACATCAAAGGGAAAAGACATTGCACTTAGAGATGGCTATACAAGGAAAAAAATTTCATTTATATGGACAAGTTCTGATTATTATTGGAATATAATTATTTACTTTTGCTTTTTACTGATTACTTTATTATTCTGCTTTCCTTTCTTATTGCAAGAATATGGATTTCCTTGATTATCAGTAACCCGAGTACTTCTAAAAACTAGACTTTGACCGAAATTCCTACTTTTTAGTTAAACAAATTGGTTCTATTGCCGGGAATATGGTAATCCATTCACTTTCAAAATTCTTTTTCCTATCAAAAAATCATGTCGAATGCTAACGACAACAACCAACAAAATCAGCAACACCACTTGAACCAGCAAAATCAATAAGGGGATGGAACTCCAGTCCCTTCACCACGAAACTCTCCTCAACAATCCCGAGAAGGGTCACCTGACAGATCTGTATCACATGTGAATGACCAACATGCGGATGATCAAGCTATTGATGAAGCGTTAAAGCAATTAATCGCAGAACAGGTAAACAATGCTTTTCAAGCTTTTGTTAGTGGGTTGCCAACTACCACCAACTCCACCTACGAATAACACCGCAACCACAGAAAATCCACGCCCGGGACTTGCCAATTCTAGCAGTGGAGGAACTCGCAGTGAATCTCGTGATGGAAGGTCAGGTATTTTAATTAATTCTGATTTACAAAGTTTAGTACTAACTTTGCAGAAACAACTCAAGAAGCAGAACGATCGCATAGAGAAGATACCTGGTGTTCCACCTATAATCAAATGAGTGGATATGGATAAATATTCTCAACAACCTTGGAAGCCAAGTGCCGCCCTTTTGCCTATTCCAAAAAAGTTTAAGATGCCCGATATTCCGAGGTATGATGGGACAACCGCGAGATCATGTAACCATATTTACAACTAGCATAAAACGCAACAATTTGACTAAGCAAGTGATTTAATTAGTGCTGGTAAAAAAATTCGAGGAAACACTCAAAAAGGGAGAACTCACATGGTATTCTCTTTTACCTGAAAACTCTATTGATTCTTTTGCTCAGCTTGCAGATTCATTTATAAAAGCACACTTGGGAGCTCAAAAAGTTGAAAAGAGGATGGAAGACATCTTCAAAATAAAATAAGGAAATACGGAGCTACTTAGGGAATTCGTGGATAGATTCTAACGTGAAAGAATGATGTTACCACGCGTTCCTGACAATTGGCCGGCTATAGCATTTGCAAGTAATTTAAATGAAAAAAGCTCAAAAGCCACAAGGAGACTCAAATAAAGCTTACGAGAATTCCCCGCAACAACTTGGAATGATGTTTATAACAGGTAGAGCACAAAGCCGCGGATAGAAGAAGACACTATCACTCAATCACGGGGGGAAGAAAGAGTAAGCTCGGGGTGACCAAAAACTGAAAAAAGGTCTGATAAGAACAGGTACGAACCTTACATGGGACCAGCAAGAAGGGATTCACATTCAAAACAGGAGAACCCGAGGTATGATTCCAGATCTAGGGACAGAGATTCGCATTCATCATCCAAGTTTGGAAAGGAGCGAGACACACGAGATGCGCGGGACAACGACAGAAGTTCAAAAGATTGGTACAGTTTCAATTTTAGCACATCTGAGTTGGTAGTTGTGTTAAGAAGCATGGGAGATAAGGTGCGGTGGCCAAAAGAAATGAGATCTAACCCCAATAGAAGAAATCCAGATTTCTGGTGCGAGTTTCATAATGATCACAGTCATAAAACAACGGATTGCAGTTTGCTACAAGGTGAAGTAAAGCACTTACTAAAACAAGGCTACTTAACTGAATTGTTCAGTGAGAAGGGTAAACAAGCATATATGAAGATAGACATGAGCCCCCAAAACCTCCGTCACCAAAGAGAACAATTAATTTTATAAGAGGAGGCCAATGGTATGACATACACGGCTGCAAAAAAGGTATAAAAAATCACAGTCACCGACGGGAAGCGAGTTAGCCAAGTTTTGGAAGAGGACATTATACCATTTGATGATGCAGATGCAGATGGCATGTTGATCCCACATAATGATGCACTGGTAATATCTTTACTTGTACATGATACAAATGTGAAACGAGTTTTGATTGATCCAGGTAGCTCTGTAAATATCATTCTTTTAAGAGTGGTAAACGAGATGCAAGCTGATGATAAATTGGTACCCAAAGCACGTACCTTATCTAAATTTGATAATTCAAGCATTTTCACAAAAGGCGAGATAATACTCACCACATTCGCAGAAGGAGTGATCAAAGATACAAAATTTCAAGTAATAGATATGGACATGGCATACAGTATGATCCTTGGCAGACCTTGGATTAATGAGATGGATATTGTTTCATCTACTTTACATCAGGTTATCAAGTTCCCTTCTCAATGGGGAATTAGTCAAATCCGCGGAGATCAACAAGCTTCTAAAAGTACCAATTCAGTGACAGATTCAAGCATACAAAATGGCATTGTAGATGAAAAATAGCAATTACAGAATTCGGTTGAGGGTTCAACAACTCAAACCTCAACTAAATATGGATAAACGGGTGTAGACTCAAGGCCGGATACTATTCAAGAGCTAGAGGAAAATAAAAACATCAAAACGATAATTGAGGAACTCAAAGCTGTGGTGCTGTCTATACATTGGCTGGACAGAAAAGTTCACATCGAAACCAATCTGAGCCCAGAGTTGAAATGTAAGTTAATTGAATTTTTAAAAGCTAATGCAGATTGCTTTGCTTGGTCATATTTAAATATGACAGGTATACCCCCGGAGGTGATGACCCATAAGATAAATGAATATCCAACACACCCACCTGTCAAACAAAAGAAAAGGAAGCAAGAAGCCTTCAAAAACCAGGTGATTCAGGATGAGGTACAATTTTTTTTTTAAAAATTAGGTCTATCTGAGAGGTAAAATATCCTAATTAGCTAGCTAATACTGTATTGGTGCCTAAAAAGAATGGTAAGTGGTGAGTTTGTGTAGACTATACTGATTTAGATAAAGCTTGCCCTAAAGATTCTTTTCCTTTACCGCACATAGATCAACTAATTGATGCTACTGCAGGACATGAATTGTCAAGTTTTTTAGATGCTTATTTTGGATATAATCAGATAAAAATGGATCCTTTGGACGAGGAAAAAACTTCCTTTATTACAGAAAGGGGGACTTATTGTTATAAAGTCATGCCTTTCGGTCTAAAGAATGCTGGAGCCACATACCAAAGGTTAGTAATGAAGATGTTCCAAGAGTACCTGGGAAAAATCATGGAAGTCTACATTGATGACATGTTAGTCAAGTCAACACAGGCAGGGGATCACATCCAACATTTGTCAGGTACATTTCAGCTTATCCGCAAATTCAATACGAAGCTAAATCTGTGCATTTGGCGTGTCATTAAGTAAGTTCTTAGGTTTCCTTATTTCTAACCGAGGAATTGAAGTAAATCCAGTGCAGATTAAAGCTATTAAAGAAATACTGGATATACTCACGAGCAAAAAAGAAGTGCAGAGATTGACAGGTAGGATATCAGCATTGGGAAGATTTATTTTTAAATCTTCAGAAAAAAGCTTTAAGTTGTTTTCAGTATTGAAAAAGCAAAGCCAATTTGGGTAGACTGAAGAATGCCAACAAGCGCTCAAAATTTTAAAAGCATACTTGTCAAACCCACCCTTGCTGGCTAAACGAAAGGACAGTGAAAAGTTACTTATATATCTTGCCGTGTTAGAAGTGGCGGTAAGTGCAGTATTAGTTCGAGAAGATAAAGGTAACCAATCTCCAATTTATTATGTTAGCGAATCGTTATTAGATGCTGAAACTCGATATCCTCATTTAGAAAAATATGCTTTAGCACTAATAATGGCTTCTAGAAAATTAAGGCCTTATTTTTAATGTCACCATATCTCTGTAGTGACTGCCTACCCCTTACGAAATATATTGCATAACCAAGAATTATCAGGTAGATTAGCCAAGTGGTCCATTGAATTAAGTGAATATGACATCACATATCAACCTAGAACTATGATAAAATCAAAGGTTTTAGTAGATTTCGTGGCAGACTTTAGCCTAAGGATAGTAATAGAGGCAGAAAAAGAGCTGAAACGGGTCTAATCCAGGCACTTAGAGCCTGTTTACCGATGGCTTTTCGAATGTTAAAGGAGCGAGTTTAGGCATTGTTCTAATCCCACATTCAGAAGAAACTATAAGGCAAGCCATAAGATGCCATCCTATTACTAATAATGAAGCAGAATATGAAGCTGTGATTGCTGGTTTAGAATTGGCACGAGAGCTCGGAATAGAGGAGGTTACAATCAAAAGCGACTCGCGGGTTGTAGTTAATCAAATGCAGGGGACCTAAATAGCTAGAGAGGCGAGGATGCAATAATATTTGGAAAAGGCACGAGATTTGATCAGGCAATTCCAAACTTGGAAAATCGTGCAGATACCCAGGGAAGAAAATGTCGAAGCAGACGCGTTGGCCAATCTTGCATCTGCTGCAGAAGTAACAAATGAAGAAAATACTTCCGTAATACATTTGTTTCTTTAGGCACTCGATCAAGATAAAAACGAGGTAAATTTAATAATTTAACCTGGGATTGGAGAAACGAGATCGTTAATTTTTTCCAGTACGGAATTCTACCTGAAGATAAGAAAAAGGCTCAGGCACTTTGATGAAAAGTTGCCCGCTATTGTTTGGATCGAGGCAATTTATATAAAAAAATGTTCGGTGGTCATTTAGCAAGGTGTCTCGGACCTTCTCAAACAGAGTATGTGATGGGAAAAGTACATGGAGGACATTGTGGAAATCACGCAGGAGGAAGATCCTTGGTAAAAACTCTAATTAGAGCAGGGTATTACTGGCCAAAAATGGAAGAAGAGGCAGGAAGCTTTGTGGCCAAATGTGACAAAATTCCAAAGATATGGTAACAACATGCATCGACCAACAGAACTATTACATCCGGTTATTGCACCTAGCCTTTTATGCAGTAGGGGATGGATATTGTGGGTCCACTACCACAAGCCAAAGGAAAGGTATGATTTTTATTAGTACTCAATAATTATTTTACTAAGTAGGTAGAAGCAGGTGCCTTCAAATTAGAGCTGTCTAACGGGCTGGTTAGACCCGTTCCTGGACCGGCCCAGACCGGTACAAACTGGAACCGAACCGGCCCGGTTCATAAGGAGCCGGCTGGGCTGGATAGGAGGGGTTTGGACGGGTTAAAAAATTATACCGGTTAACCCGACCCGGCTAACCCGGTAGGCCTGAACAGTGGCGGAACCGGTTAAACCGGACCGGAACCGGCCCGGTTCAACAACGGCCAGATTTTTTTTTTTGAATTTTTCAACTGATCAATTCATATGGGGCCCAATATCCGTTGATTTAGAGACTTTAGGCATTTGATCCATTAGCCAACGGATCAAATTGATGAAATAGCCATTTTTTTAATTTTAAGTTTTTAACCCTTTTTGAATTTACAAAATTAACCTTTTTTAAAACTATAAATACTCCCCCCCCTCTTCTTCATTTCTTCACTCAAATCTCATTTCTCAATCTCAATTTCTCTCATTCTCCAATTTAGAAGACTTCAAGTCTCAATCTCAATTTCTCAAATCTCAAATCTCAATTCAAGTTAAATCATGCCTCGTACTTCTAGAGTGCGCTCATATGTTTGGCAACGCTTTAAGGTGGTAGAAGAAAATGAATAAGGTCAGAAATTAAAGTGCAAGAACTGTGGTCAAGTCTTAAATTTTCGTTCAGAGTCTGGCACAGGCAGTTTAAGGAGGCATATAAAGTATTATCTTGAGTGTCCTCCGAAAATTCGTATTTAAGATTTTACGATAATTTGTGTTATTTTAAAATTATTAGACGTATTTATGCTTAATGTCTTAGTTTGTTAGATTAATTTGAAGTATTATTAATTTATTATGCATGAAAATTTAGTTTTACTAATTTTTTGTTAATTTACTTTTTAAATGCAAACATTAATTTTGAATTTTTAAATAAATATAGCACTTGCAATTTATAAATGTAATTTTTCCATATTCCTTGTATTCTTTAAATTAATACAAAGTATTAATATAACTTACAATAGTTATACAAAATACACAAAAAAATATACTAAACCCGGCCCGGCCCGGCTCGGCCCCCTCAACCCGTAACCCGTACGGTTCAATTTTTACCCGGATGAACCCGAACCCGTTAAGACCCAACCCGTAACCGGCCCGGACCGTAACTCGTATGGGTCCAAAAAATATAGGCCCGTCCCGGACCGGTAGGCCCGTTAAACACCCTTACTTCAAATAGGTGCGAGAAAAATAAGTCAGGGACTTCATATGGCGAAACATCATATGTATGTTTGGGGTTCAAAAAGGAATCGTGTGTGATAACGACCCGCAGTTCATAGGTGCAAAAATCACAGAATTTTTTCAGAGTTGGCAAACTAAAAGAATTACTTAAACACCTTATCATCCCGTGGACAATGGACAAGATGAATCAACAAACAAAGTTATTATTAATAACTTGAAGAAAAGGCTAGAGGAGTCAAAAGGTAAGTGGCCAGAAGTGTTACTTGGAGTCTTGTGGGCTTACCGAACAACAACAAAAACAAGTACGGGAGAGACACTATTTTCACTTGTGTACGACGCTGAAGCCTTAATCCCAGTTGAAATAGGTGAACCAAGTACGAGATACAATCAAGAAACCAAAGAGTCAAATGAGGAGAACATGCCAATAAATCTCGATTTGCTTGAAGAAAGGAGAGAAACCGCCCTGATAAGGGATGACTGCACATAAGCAAATTATTGAGCGATATTACAATCGGAATGCTCATCTAAGGTACTTCAAGATTGGGAACTTCGTACTCAAGAAAGTTTTTCAATCCACAAAAGCAACCAATGCAGGAAAGTAGGGTCCAAATTGGGAAAGACCTTACAAGATTCAAGGTATTGCTGAAAAATGTGCTTACGAGTTAGAAACAATGGATGGCAAGGTTTTACCCTCGAGTTGTAATATTGTTCATCTGAAGAAGTACTATTCCTAATCAAAATAAATACACACGGTTGCTCAATTACAATTTTTGTTTGTATATTTAAAATTTTACTAACAATTTTAGATGATAGGCAAAAAGCTAGCCCACACCAAATGATGATATTAGAACTGAAAGACACGTGAAAGTAACATAATTCCCGATTTAGGGTTACAACCTTTCTAATGGAAATATAAAGGGTTAAGCAGTCATCATCAAAATTATATATACCTCCGAGTCCCGTACGTTTTTTCTTTTTTAGGAAACGGACCACACTGAAGGAATAATCAAGTGCTCGAGATTTCATACTTCAAAGCTCAAACACTTGGGAGACTATATAATATATATTTAAGGAAAGCAAAGAAGACCGAAAAAATTAGAATTCAAGTCAAGCTTAAAGTCTACCCAACAAATCGAAAGTTCAGAGTAAAGTCACGAGAAACCAAAAACACAAGCCTGATTCAAAAACTTGGGAAGAATACACTCGTGGATGTAAATTTCAAATTCTTACGAATGTTTAGGTTAAAGGCAATATTTAGTCATGTATTGCAAGATATACCCTTGAATTTTTCACGAATTTGTTGTAAAGAAAATAGTTACGAAAGAGTTATAGATGATACTTCAATATATGTAAAGTATTATATAATTTGAAAGTTCGAATGATACAAACTTTCCTCAAAGTTATTCAAAGAAACATGTGTGTTCCTATTTATTCTTTCGTATATTTACACCATTATGAAGTTGAGACATTTTCTTCATTAAGTGTCGTATATAAAAGGGACCTCTTTTATAATTCGTGCTTGTTTAAAAGAGTCACGAAGCAATGAAGCATTTTTTAATGCAAAAGTTAAAATAACAAAGGGTAAAACAAAAACCCAAATATTAAAATTAAGTGGAAAATAAAGCCCAAACTTATAAAAACAAGGCAAGGGAAAACCACTAAGAGAGTAGAATAGAAACTCTAAATAAAGGTATTGTAAGAGTTAGACAAAAACTTTATAATATTATAATAACTTGGTTAAAACTAAGTATGAACTTAGTTCCAAACTGATTGTCTTATACAAAATATTAACCCCAAATGGGACCAAGGGTAAACCTCCAAATGTTCCACCAATAAAAAAAAAAAGACAACACCTCAAACTTTCACCGAGGGGGAAAATCTGAACCAGTAGGATAAAGAACGACATCATCAGAAGCAAGAGGAATAACTTGAGTGGAAGGAGATTGAACAGCAGCCTCACCAGGAGTAACTTCATCACCCTCGGGAATGTCAGTTGCGGGTGAAGAAAACTCTAACTTTGTTGGGTTTTCTCAATAGTTTCTTTGATCTTTGCAAGCTTAGCAGCTAAGTCAAAACCTTCCCGGCTTGCCTCCATCAAAGTGTCATGGCGTGTGTTCAAGAAAGCCCAACTAACTTCAACAGCGACTTTATCGTCAAGAGCTTTGTAATCTCTTTCCCAATGCTCACTTTTTAGCTCTTCCTTCTCATTCAAGGCTGCATCATAAGAAGCCTGTAATGGGGCAAGTGAACTCTCAAACAATCAAACTCTGTTAGAAGACACTCGTAGATCTTCTTGTGCTTGGGTGAGCATTTGAACAAGCACGCCGGCATAAACTTCTTTCGGGTTCAATAGGTCCTTCATACCTCTAATCTCTTAAGTGGCTTTAGAAAGTTGTTCAACAAATAAAGACTCAAGAAGGTTTTTATCCTTACCTGCCTGATTAGAAGAGGCTTTCTCAACTGCTAGTTCCGCTGCCATAACCTTTAATTGCTGCTCTAAGGTACACTTATCTTCCTCTAAAACCTCCATTTCGAGTTGAAGGCCATCGTACTACTCTTTCCAATTGTCTGCTTTAGTGTGATAGTCATTCATTAACTACTCCGTGTGAATAATCCTTTTCATCATCTCCGTACCGATGAGATTGATCTACACAATGAAAAAAGAAATGTGATACTAGTAAAAGAGAAGTCATGTAAAAAGATAAGGTTTATACCTTTAAAGATAAATGCACAATATCATTCATCCACATTAGAGAGCTGTGACTTTCCAGTTTAGACTTTTCAATTGGGCCAATCAATGGTTTCAGCCACACGTCAGCTTGGCCTAATTTCTTCAAAAGATTACCATCTGCAGGAATCTCGATGGTAACTTATTTCATTGCCCTACTACTACTACTAGAGGAACCAATTTCAGCATAGGAAGTTGTGGTAGTAGGAACAGTCGAGGAAGTCAAAATAGCCACGGGCGGAGCAGTTGCAGCAGCAGATACGGGCAACTGAGATTCAATTGGAGCAGACATAGGAAAGGATGCAAGAGGTGCTTCCTCACCAAAAAAAAACCAAGCTTTCTTCATCAAATCCACGAGAAAAGAGTTATTCAGTAGAGTCACGGGGTGCTTCAGGCATCTCTTCATTAGAACTCACTAAAGTAGCACTCTCAGGCTCGGACATGGGAACAGAACGAGGGGGAGGAGTAGCTTCATCATCCGAATGACCCGTCTTCTAGATCGTGGCTTACTAACCAACCTCCATTAAGTACATTAATCTACCTACATAGAAAATGTAGTGAAACGATTTTACATGGATGTAGCATATCCATTAAGTAATCCGATGGTTGTTCGATCACTTGATGTGAATAAGGATCCATTCCGACCTCAAGAAGAGAATGAAGAGCTACTTGGTTCTGAAGTACCATATCTTAGTGCAATTGGTGTACTAATGTATCTTGCTAATACTACAAGGCCTGACATAACTTTTTTAGTTAACGTCTTAACAATATATAGCTCTCCTCCCACAAGGAGACATTAGAATGGAATCAAACACATATTGCGGTATCTAAAAGGAACTACCGATATGAGCTTATTTAATGGTAATAATTGCAGTCCCGATCTTGTTGGTTATGCTAATACTAGCCATTTATCTTACCCACATAAGGCTCGATGTCAAACATGTTATGTGTTTACCTGTGGAGGCACTACCATATCTTGGCGATCGATTAAACAATCAATCAATTGTGTCTACTTCATCTAATCATGCTGAGATAATTACTATTCATGAAGCAAGTCGAGAATGTGTGTGGTTAAGGTTTATAATACATCTTATTCGAGATAAATGTGGTTTGAAATGTGACAAACTACCCACGATTTTGTATGAAGACAATGCGGCATGCATAGCCCAACAGAAGGGAGGATTCATAAAAGGAGATAGGAAAAAACACATTTCACCAAAGTTATTGTTCACATATGATCTTCAAAAGAATGGTAATATTAATGTGCAACAAATTGATTCAAGTGATAATATGGCTGATTTGTTCACAAAATCTCTATTGACGTCAACCTTCAAGAAGCTAGTGCACAAGATTAGGATGCGAAGGCTCAAGGATGTGAAATGATGCTCTCATCAGGGGGAGTTTAATACACGTTGTACTCTTTTTCCCTTACAAGATTTTGTCCCACTGGGTTTTTCTTGCAAGGTTTTTAACGAGGCAACCAAAAGGCGCATTGTTAGATATGTGTACTCTTTTTTCTTTACTAGATTTTTTTCCATTGGATTTTATTTTAGTTAAAGTTTTAACGAGGCACATTACTTATTGAGTAGACATTCAAGGGGGAGTGTTAAGAATAGAATTGTATTTAGAGTGAATGTCTATCTTTTAGAGAGTTTTACTTTGTGGCTAAGTCATTTTTCTCTTATAAATAGAGGGATCTTACCCCATTGTAAATTATCCCAAAATTCAATAAGAATTACTCTCTTTTTCTCTGCAATATTATTCTTTTACTTTTATTGTTTTATTACACTATACAATTTTTAGGACTATTTTATGTTAACATGAATCCTTGCTGCTTATTCAAATAGTACTTTGAGTTCAACATTTTACCTATTTGGAATATATTAAACTTTTTGGTTATTAAATACTTTAAACTGTGTAAAAATTATAATATTAATTTAAGACTTTAAAATTAACTACTTTCACTTTATCTGAATTGAATTGTTGGATTCATGGGATGCCTGACTAGAGATAAGAACGGGAAGACTGTGGAAGGCGCCGATGTTTTCTTAGGAGGAAGAATAGGAAGTGATTCACATTTGGGAGACTTGTGATGACAGTTACTTGTGATGACTTGGTACCACTTGTTGTGGACTATTGTTCCTTATGGATGTCATGCTTGTAATAACTGATTCTCTGAAGTCACTGCTCTGCAGTTTTCTTCTTTATTATTGGCCAGAGATTACTCCACCAAATTTCTTCAAATATTTGACCATTTATAGATGAGAACACGCAAATCACATAAGAAAGAAAGGATAAAGCATATATAAGACGTAATTGGAGTTCACATAATGAAATTAGACATAAATATTTGAACATCATTCTTCATTCTCCAAGGCTACATAACTACATACGAAGATTCAACGTAATTTATTAATGAAAACGGTTGTAACAAAAATTAAGAAAGACATTGTTTGCAACTAATTTTTAATATATAAAAAATAAACTGCAATCACAAAATAAGAGAAAAATATTTTTACTAATCAATTGTGAGTACAATTCTGTTTTTCCCTTGATTTTTCTCTCCTGATTATCTCCGTGATTCGAAGCCGCGTATTTCTCGAATGTAGGATAATGCTGACCTCCTGGAATGTATTTGATCTCCATCTTCTTGAACTATCTAATTGTCAAGAAGTATTCAGTCATATTTTGATCTCCTTGTGAATATCTAAGAGTTTATGAGATTTTGAGACACCTCTTCAAAGGAATATGTATCCCTTTATTTGTGTGTGAGTTAGAGTTTAGGGTAGAGTAACCTCCAAGAAACCCTAATAGACTCCTGGGATTTCAAGAATCCTGTAGTATCTTTAATTTAGGATTTGGCTTGATCCCTTAAAATCTCGATGTCTACAAATGTTCCCTATTTCAAGGTTTGTCGGGGTGTAGGCTTGCCGAAACTTTAAGGTGAGACTTGAAGTACTCGACCTACACAACAAATGATTTTGAAACTTAGAGTTTTTGATTTACAGGAGGAAGAGATTAAGGGCAGAACTGGTCCCACTGGGCGTGCCAATTTGTTTGCAACTAATTTTTAACATATAAAAAATAAATTACAATCACAAAATAAAAGAAAAATATTTATACTAATCAATTGTGAGTACAATTCTGTTCTACCTTGATTTTTCTCTCCAGGATGATGCAGACCTCCTGGATTTTTCTCTCCAGGATGATGCAGACCTCCTGGATGTATTTGATCTCTAGAAGTATTCGGCCATATTTTCATCTCTTTGTCAATATCCCAAGAGTTTATGGGATTTTGAGACATCTCTTCAAGGGAATATGCACCCCTTTATATAGGTGTGAATTAGGGTTTAGGGTAGAGTAACTTCCAAGAAACCCTAATAGACTCCTGGGATTTCAAGAGTCCTGTAGTATCTTTAATTTAGGATTTGGCTAAAATCTCGATGTCTACGGACATTTCACTATTAAACTTGAGCAACGAAATTTTTTGATTGAAGCCAACATCAGTTCTTGTTTGATTAGAGTCTATGTATGTGCATCTATAGCTTGATTCATATTGGAATTTTAGGAACCCTAATTTTTACCGACGGGGGAGTTTATTGTTACCAATTGTGAGTTTTGATTTTGATTTTATTTTTCCGGTGACTTCTAGACCCGTTAAATTGTAACGACCCGACTGGACGACTTGCTTTTTAGAACTCCGTTTCCTTAAATAAAACTTTCCATGCTTGCTTTAACTAATTTGCGACTTGCGGGGATGGTTGGTTCGGGATTTGGATGAGTTTGGAGTGAAATATGCCCATTTGATTCTTAAGGATTTTCTTAAAAGGCTAAGTTGACTTTGGTCAACATTTTAAGCAAACAGACCCAGATTCGTAATTTGACGGCCCCAGAGGGTCCGTAGGAAAATATGGGACCTGAGCGTATGCTCGGAATTGAATTTCGAGGTCCCTAGCCCGGGTAATGAATTTTTATTAGAAATTATTAATCTGAAGTTTTAAGGATTAAAAGAAACTAATTAATGATTGATCCCATGGGTATCGGGCTCGTATTATAGGTCTGAAGCCCGATACAGGTCCGATATATCATTTAAGACTTGCCCATAAAATTTGGTGTCAATCCGAGTAGTTTAAGGGCGTTTTGGCCCGTTAGAGGAAAATTAAGAACTTGAAGTTCATAAGTTTGATTCAATTGATTTTAGGGGGTAATTCTTAGATTTAGATTTGTTTCGGGCATTTCAAAGGTTTGAGTAGGTCCGTTTCGTGATTTCAGATTTGTCGGTATGTTCGGCCGGGGCCCTCGAGCGTCAATCGGACGAGGCTCGATTGAAGTTGAAATTTTTGAGAAATACTGAAGCTGCTGCTTCTGTCATAACCGCACCTGCGGTTAGCGGGCTGCAGGTGCGAGACCGCAGAAGCGGTCCATCTACCGAAGATGCGGCCCAGGGAAGGCCAGGCCAAATGCAAAAGCGATTTTCGAACCGCAGAAGCGGTTCTATAGTCATTTTTGCCCATCTCGCGGATGCGGTCCTTTCTTGCAGATACGGGACCGCAGATGCGGAAATCACTGAAGAAGTAGCTTCATTTAATACGGGTTCTAAGTCCCTTTTTGCCACTTTTCACTCTTCCATTGGCGATTTTGGGAGCTTTGGAGAGAAGACTTCCACTTAGCATCGTGAGGTAAGTTTATCCCACCTATCCTTAGTTTAATACTTGTGTATTAGGTAGATTAAACACTAGAATTTAGGTAAAATCAAGGGGTTAGAGCAAGACCTAGGGTTTTGACAAAAGTTAGATTTAACCATGAAATTTATGATGAAATGAAGTAGAAATCATATATTATGATCCTTAGGTTATAGAGAACAACTTCCTTCGAAAAATTTTGGAATCTGGGCAAGTGAGCCCGGGGTCGGATTTTAGGAAACTTGTGTTAAGGGTTGGAAAATTGATTAAATAGATAGAATACGATCTTGTGAGCTTATATTTATTAGTTCCTACCTCATTTAACTAGTCTTGGATCTTTTGGCTCCAAATTGAGGGTTTTGGCTCGTTCTTGGCATTGGAAGTATACTTTGGAGCGAGGTAAGTCTCCTTTCTAACCTTGTAAGAGGGAATTATTCCCATAGGTGTAATAATTGAGTAATTTGCTACTAAATGCGAGGGCTACGTACGCACTAGGTGACGAGAGTCCGTGCATCGCTACTATTATGTTAATTGTCCGGGTAGTCTAGGACCCACATCATGCTATATTGTGAATATCTCTATACTTTCTTGCTAATATGATCACTTAGGATGTGCTAGAGACTTGGAAAGGAATAAAAGTAAGCTTATATACTTGTTGAACCCTTGCATGAATTTATTTGAATATAAATGCGCCTTCGTGTGCTTTCTTGATATTAATTGATATTTGTGGATCGGGCCGATCGCCTCGATATAAATAGATGCATCTATGGTTCGCGACATTCAACCCTCTGGCAATGCACAGTTTATTTTCTGTTGGATCGGGCCGTCGACCTCGGCATAATGGGCGCATGATATCTATGTGGAGTCTTATCCATGACTTGTCCTGTTGAATACTTGAAATGTATGTAACTGGTTAACTGCTAAATTGTTCAGAACATGATCTATTACCTCTTGCTACAAACTGTTGATTATTTGTGACTCCCATGTTTAGCATAATACCTTATTATATTATTTGACCCTAGTAAGTATCAAGTCGACCTCTCGTCTCTACTTCTTTAAGATTAGACGGGATACTTACTGGGTACATATTGTTTATGTACTCATACTACACTTTTGTACTTAATTGTACGGGATCTGAGGCATGTGTCTCTACCTATCAGTCTGGTGTACATCCCTGATCGTATTTCGAGACTTCTACGATGAGCTGCTTCCCTTCCCGTGCCGTTCAACAGCCTGAAGGAGTCTCTCTTATGTATTTTTGCTGTCTATTCTGTTTCGGACAGTAGGATAGTGTGATTCTTTTGTATATTCTACTAGTTGCCCACAACTTATGATACCAGGTCTTGGCACACACATTAGTAGACTGTATTATTTTTGGGATTGTACGATTATTATTTTGATTTTACTGATCATTTTTTATTTTATTTCAATTTAAAGAATCATTGCAACTATTTTGGGTAAAAGTAAATGAGAACTTATTTAGTAATTTTTGCGTTGGCTTGCCCGACAATGGTGTTGGGCGCCATCATGACCTATTATAGAAATAGGTCATGACATAAATGGGTTGACCCGAACCCGCTGACTCTTGGCCCGTGGGTCCTGAATCGGGCCAGTCCAGTTCACTTTCTTATAGGGACTGATCCAGAATTGAACTATTAATCAAAACATGTTGACCCGACCCGAACCTGTAATTCCTTAATCCGGGGCGTAATGGGTCGAATCCAATTTAGTTAAAAAAAAGTTAAAAACTAAATAAATGACAAAAATTTCAAACTTTATATATATATATATATATATATATATATATATATATATATATATATATATATATATATATATATATATATATATATATATGAACTTGAATTTACTACATGATTGCTTATATGAGTCCACCAAACTATAGAGTACCTGGTCCTCTATGAGACTGATACGTAGAAGGCAGTAAAGACTGAATATAACGAAGGCAAGAGATTTTCTATGTGAAAAAATCCCACACAGGGGGATCAAAAAACCACGACCTACTCTTGTAGGTTTTTAACTAAACTAACTTGTAATCTACCTATTACAAGCCACTTTGCAAACACCCTATTGCAAAGACTTTAACAAACTAACTTGTGATGCAACCACCATAAGCCACTCTCTAACTCTCCTAGTTACAGAGGATTTAAATTATGATTATTCCTAGTCACAACATAAACTCTAAAGTTTACGAATTTGGTTTATTCCCAATATAGCGCTTGTAAGAAAGCAAACTAGGAATTATAATGTAGAACAATTAACAAGATTACAACTCAACTATATATGTACATCAAACTCGTTTAGAAATTGATCCTTAGTGGAGTTGTCTTCTTGTCTTTGACATACCAGTAACTTCAATGCCGGATCAATGCTTCTTCTACTTGAGAGAATATCACCGAATGCACAAGAGATGGTGTGTCTTGCACCAGGTTGTTTTATCACAAAAGATATCACCACCGATAGTGATCTCAACTCTTGGTGTACTTTTTTGTTAGTGATAAGTGACTGCTGCACTGTCTGCACAACCACTTCTAGGCAGTTGCGTTCCAGTTGGATAGTGGATTTTGTACTTTTTGTCAGGACACACCAACGGACCAGGTCCTAATACTTCTTTCAGGAAATACCAATGGACCAGGTCCTAGTTGTGTTTCTCTTCTGTAATAGTTGCCAGATGGTCACTTTCTTCTACTACGTTACAGCTATGCACTCAACCTGTACTTCTGTCAGAGAACCCCAAGGGAGCAGGTCCCTATTGTGTTTCTCTTTATATTGAATGTGTAAAGTCACTGACTTGTTCCTTTTTCGGAGAACCCTAAGGGGCCAAGGTCATCAAGTGCCTGTTGTGTTCCTCCATTTGCTGATGTTCGGACTTCGAACAGTTCACATAAGATGTGTATCCTGTGGGACAAGGTTCTCTATCTGGTTCTTCATAACAAGTTTGTTAGATCATCAAAACACTACTGAGCATAAGGCTAAGACATTGAAAACTCATCAATTTCCCCCTTTTTGATGATGACAAACTTAGGCATGAAAACATTTGTTTAGATCAGAATTAACAATTAACAAGATGAGATGTCAGCAGTTCCCCCTTACTCTTAGATCTCTGTCAACCTACACATGTTACCTACACAAGCATGTTAAGTTCCCCCTTAACATGTTACCTACACAAGCATGTTAAGTTCCCCCTTAATCTCAGATCTCCGTCAACCTACAAGCATGTTACCCCCCCCCCCCATATTTTCCCCCTTTTGGCATCATTAAAAAGAACCGATAGGTAATAAGTATAAAGAAATCTAACACAGCTAGCTCATGCCACATATGTGCCCACAACATGACAGAAAAGAGAAGACAGAGGGACACAGTATTGTACATGCAAAGAAAGAGGAGCTATTTCATTAATGTTTACATTGGACTGAGCAAGTCAGGAGCAGTAATGGTTAAGTTCAACATGCCATCACAAAAAAATAAAAATAAGTAAACACAAGTAAAACAGTAGTCACAGGATGTTAGAGCAAAAATGACTTGACACTAAGAGCATCCTAGGAAACACTAGAGGAAGGAGGCTTGGAGGAAGAGTCAGCAATGGTTTTGAGAACCAGGTCTAGTCTAGCATTTGCAGCCAGTTGTTCTTCAAGTAATTGATCCCTAAGTCTCTCGTTTTCCTTTCTCAGTCGGGCAACCTCCTCATGTACAGAATCAGGTCCCTTAGCTGCTTGGCTAAGCTGAGTTTCCAGTATGGCATTTCGAGCCCTCAACCTGCTCAATTCCTCTGAGGCTATGTTTTGAGCGTTTATCAGCTGAGAAATGGTCGAGATGCTCCCACCAACTTTTTTATGCGTTCACATTCTTCTAGAATGGTCTTGGAGAAGGTATGCTTGCGTGTGCCCACTCTAGGATTTCCCAAGGGAACCTTATAGAATCTGAACACTTGAGTAAGAAGAAAGCCATAAGGTAACCCATGATTTCCACCCTTAAACTTTGCCACCTTCTGCATATGATATATCATGATTGCTGGCAAATTGATTGGCATAAACTCATCAAGCACCTCCATCAGGACCAAATCTGATTTTGTAGCAATGGAATGCCTTTCAGAGCGGGGTAGGAGTACTTTATTAACCAGTTCAAAGAGAAGCTGGTACTCAAGAAGCAATACCTTTTTATGGACCTGTTCCCCCTGTTGAATAGCTTGCTCTTTCATGATGTCTCTCCTAAAGTTTATTCCACAGACATCCTTAACTGAGGCCACACCTTCACACGGAATTCTGAGAACTTTTCCTAATATTGAGGCATCGAGTACAATATCCACTCCATTTACAAGCGCACAGATGTGATCCCCCTCAATAGTAAAGAGAGATGCATAGAAGGTTTGCACTACATCTTCGTACACCAGAGGCATGCTCTCTTCAAACAGGTGTTCACATTGTTGAAACTCCACAATCTCCAGAATTTGTCCCATGCCTGCCATCTCCAAAATTGCTAGATCAAATGTTCGGCCCCACAACACCTTTTGACTTCTTAATCATTGCCGCCACAAAACAACATCATAGGTCAAGGACCTTGTTGAACCAGGTTCCTTAACGGTTTCCCTCTTTTGTTTTCTAGTCCCTTTGGCAGACTTTTCTTTCCAGCCTGCTTCCCCTACAGTATTGTCTTCAGACTCGGCTAGCCCAGTTTAACTCCATTTAGACTTGCTATATTTCATGGATAACCCTTTCTGTTCCTCAACAGTTTCCTTAATTGTCATAGACTGTTGCACTAAGGAACCAGGTTCCCTAGAAGCATCTTTGTCTGTCCGATTTACTGCACACTCTTGATGAACTCTTATGGATTCATCTTCCTCTTTTTCCTTGTCTTGATACTACTTTTACTTTTCTGCAATGAGGATTCAAAATTCTCTTGCTGAAGTGACCTGGTGATGGGTGATTTGGAGGAAGACTCTAAGAGCTAGGAATGAACAGGAGGTGCATGAGTGGGTTTTCATGGAAGAGAATCAGGTTCATTAGAAGGCTTTTCTGAGAATATATCATGAGCTAAAGACTCGAGGAGTGCTGTGGTTCTTACATCTTCTAGAAATGGAATTTCTTCCCCCTGGTATCCAGACGGGAGATATTCTCCTTCATTCATCAATCTCTCAGCAGCTATAGCCATAATGCTATGAGTTGCTTCCTTTTTTGGTGACTCTTTGAGAGTCGCTGAGTCCAACATTGAGGAGTTCAGATACTGATCAGGGTCATCCTCAGAGGCTTCTGACACTTGAGGAGTAAAACTTCCTGTGTGGTCATAGGATTCCCAAAATAAAAGTAAACAGGATTTATCGGGAATGGGAAAACTGTATGAGTAGAGGAGGAATCAAGAGTGGGTAAGGTGGTAGAGGACATGAAATTATGGTGTTCAGGGAATGGTTTCAAAGATGATAGTGAAGTGGGAGCAGTGTTAATGGTGGGAGAATGAGATTATTGTTCAATCGCCATTAGATAAGAGCTTGATAGATGAGCAAAGGGAGAGAGAGAGAAGGATGAGGAGAGGATCCTAGCTATACAAAGGAGATGAAGGTTTATGACTTTTAGTGAGAGAGAAAGAAAGTTTTATTTGAAGAAGACCTAATGATGAGTGGAAAGCGAAATAGGTTCTGAATAGTTCTGAAAATGGTGGTAGGTTTGTAGGAAAGTGTTACTGTGCAGAGGAGATGAAGGGATTTGATGGAAAAGACATGACACACAGACGTTGAAAAGTCAGATGATATGGCAGCTGAGTTACAAAATACTTATATGTTTTTTTGGTTTAGAAAGGGCATGCAAAATTAAACACATTACTACTAACTTGGAGTATAGGAACCTGATGCCAAAACAATTTTGAAAAGGGTTTTAGCATCTTCTCTCTCGCAGTTCACACTTGTACCTTTAGCTTCTATGATCTCATGCGTGTTTACCTACAGTGGTATTGATGTGAGTTAAGCTTGGTTCGAAAACACTTTAGCTATTTTTACCTGATGGTGTCTTACAAATCCAAATAATGGAGGATCGGGTTCTTCATCAGACTCTTATGACCCCATATTCATCTTGATTGATCCAGAATATTCCCTACTTCGAGGCTTTGATACAAATCTCTAGAGTTTGATTTTTCTGTTCCGCAATACTTTTCACATATCAATCCCTTCTTCATTTTGACCATCAGGAGATGATCTCTCAAGGGATAAGGCATGAACCATGACACATGAACCTTTGTTGGAGACCTTGAGGCCTTGTTTTGTGGGTTGTTCCCCAGAAGGATTCCTTCACTCGTCTATTTGCATTGCGCTTCCCAAGCTGATCCTTCTTATTGTCAAGAACAAGGCATTTTCTCCTAATTGGTGGTTCCTGGTGAGTTTTGTTTTATGAGGGACCTGGTTCGACACCTATTCTCAAAGTAGAGAGCAGTATTCATTCCTTTTGCCCAGAATTTCTTGGTGATTCCATAGGCGATGAGCACCATCCATGCAACATTTTCCAGTTTCGTTCTTTCTTTCAGCTACGCCATTTTGCTGTGGAGTCCTTGGTGTTGAGAAATTGTGCATGCACGCTTCTCCCCCTCCTTCATCATTTTTGTGAAATCATGTCCAAGTGACACTTAAATTTGGTAGACCGCTGACCTGGTCTCGGAGGTGATAGGCTTGCATATACCAATCCTTCATGCCATGGTTGCGAAGTCACTTATCTCATACCGCCAGCTTGTGGAGATTAATGACTAACAGGAATGACTGTTCTTGTTTCCTTCGTTCACTGAGACTACTTGGAGAGTTATCAGATTGGTGACTGCATCTTTTTAGTCCATCACATAGTGCTCGTTCCCACTAGAGTGCCAAAGGAACCTTTCTCCCTTTTCATTCACCGAGAATGTACCCTTTACTTTCTCCTTAAGAATACATTCCCTTCCAGCAGGGCCTTCAGTGAGAAGCAATTCATGATGTTTTCAGCTGCATGCTTTAGGAATCCACTTGCTATAGTCCATCCCAGTCTGCTTCTTCTCACTGCTCCCTACACATGCACATCAATGGTTAGATTTAGGAACCCAAACTAGTTTGGGTCCCTTGTTACTATAAAATGGATGAATGAGGGATTTCTTAGTCCACACAGGAAGTATCCGCTTTTTGCGAGTGGTACCTAGTCCTTTGCTAGTAGTCACTCTATCAGTGAACGTTTGTTCTTCTAAGTAGACTGAACCCTGGCCTGACAATTTTCTTTAAAATGGCCATTGTTTCCGCAGTGGGTACATAGCCAGTTATCAAGTACAGTGACATACTTGCTATGTGGGTTGTAGGGAGTTTTCTCCATTTGGAACCCGATTCCCTGCTTGTTCCCACTATTGTTTAGATACATGGCAGTAACAACATCTGAGGACTAGGTCCACTTCAAGGATTTCTCAAGATCATTTCTTACTTTCTCCAACTCAGCTTGGAGTCGCTGATTCCTCTCAAGTTCACTGCAAAGACTAGGTTTTACAACAGTTAACTCCTTTTCCATCAAGATGTGCGACTCACTGGCTACTTCCTTTCCTTTCCCAAGACTTACATTCCTATGTTCTCTAATGAGTCGCTCAATAGTTTCCTCTAGATCAGCGCATATCACATGAAGGTCATCCCTTTCCTCTTCAGTAGAGGCAATTTTTTCTTCTAAAGTGTGTTTCTTATTGCTAAGACCTTCTATTATTTTTTTTAGATCAACAACTACTACCATCATATCGTCTCTCTCATTCTCCACACTAGTTATTTTTCATTCAGGTCCTCCTTCTCTAGTTCAAGATTAGCTATGGTCTCATTTAAGTCAACTACACAGACTACTAGATCATCTCTAGATTGTTCGGCCTCTCCTAGTTCTATGGTTAGGATCTCCTTATCATTTACAAGAATATAATAAGCATCAATTAGGACATTTGATAAAGACTTTAGTTTCTTAGATGAATAGGATTTCATATTTCTCTGAACATCCATGAAGTTTACCTCATCGTCTTCATCTTCTTCATCATCATTACCTGACTGAGCCATCAGTGCGAACAGTGAATCGTACTTTGTTGCTTTAGTTTCCACTGCCATCATGGAACTGTTTTCTGCATCTGATTCCCTTTCAGATTCACTCGAGGAGTCTCCCCAAGTAGCAAGCGCCTGCTTAACAATATTGTCTGTAGCGCTTTTTCGATTGAACCTTATATCTGGAACCAAGTTCCCTTTGCCTGCTTTGTCAGGATTTTGCTTGTATTGCTCCTATTTCGTGAGTGGGCAGTCTTTGATGAAATGCCCTGACTTTCCACATCCGTGACAGAGATCGTTGTTTCTTATTTTACTTGAACTGCCTCACTTTGGTATACCACCATTTCTTCGAACCATTTTTTGAGATCTCTTAGTAAGATAGGCCATGTCACTATCTTCATCACTTGAATCACTCCTTTCAGCCTTAAGCCCCAGGTTGTTTTCTTTCTTGGGCTCTCTTATTTCACTGTCTTTCTTTCTTTTCATCTTGTATGTTTTCAGATTACCAATCAATTCATCCATGGTCAGAGTCTGTAGATCTTTAGCTTCCGTAATGGAATTTACCTTACTTTCCCAAGACCCAGGTAAAACACTGAGAATTTTCCTTACAAGCTTGTTTCTGGGAATGACATCTCCAAGTGAGTGAAGTTCATTTATGATGGAGGTGAATCTGGTGTGCATATCTTGTATGGACTCATCATCCTTCATCCTGAAGAGCTCGTATTCAGTAGTAAGCATGTCGATCTTGGATTGTTTGACTTGAGTGGTTCCTTCGTGTGCAGTTTGTAAGGCTTCCCATATTTCTTTGGCAGTATCACAAGCTGATACTCTGTTGTACTCATCAGGTCCTATGCCACACATCAATATTTTCTTGGCATAGTTCTTTTGTACAGCTTTCCTGTCAATGTCGTTGTACTCTCTTCTCCCTTTGGGCACCAATGGTCCTGTTTATTCAAGTTTCTTCATGGGAACATGTGGACCATCACAAATGATATCCCACAGCTCCAAATCTTCAACCATTATGAAATCATGCATCCGAGTTTTCCACCAGCCGTAGTATTGACAATTAAGTCTGGGAGGTCTATAGGTTGATTGTCTTTCTTCAAAGTTTGGTGGAGCATCCATTTAGGATCCTTCCTAGGTGTTAGCCTTATAGGAGGAACCTGCTCTGATACCAATTGATAGCTTATATGAGTCCACCAAACTATAGAGTACCTGGTCCTCTACGAGACTGATACGTAGAATGCAGTAAAGACTGAATGTAAAGAAGGCAAGAGACTTTCTACGTAAAAAAATCCCACACAAGGGGATAAAAAAACCACGACCTACTCTTGTAGGCTTTTAACCCAACTAACTTGTAATCTACCTATTATAAGCCTCTTTGCAAACACCATATTGCAAAGACTTCAAACTAACTTGTGATGCAACCACCACAACTCACTCTCTAACTCTCCTAGTTACAGAGGATTTAACTTATGACTATTCCTAGTCGCAACATAAACTCTAAAGTTTACGAATTTGGTTTGTTCCTAAGACAGCTTCTAAGAAAGCAAACTAGGAATTACAATGTAGAATAATTAACAAGATTACAACTCAACTATGGATGTACATCAAACTCGTTTAGAAACTGATCCTTATTGGAGTTGTCTTCTTGTCTTTGACACACCAGTGACTTCAATGCCGGATCAATGCTTCTTCTGCTTGAGAGAATATCACTGAATGCACAAGAGATGGTGTGTCTTGCACCAGGTTGTTTTATCACAAAAGATATCACAACCGATAGTGATCTCAACTCTTGGTGTACTTTCTTCTCAGTGAGAAGTGACTACTGCACTATCTACACAGCCACTTTTGGGCAGTTGTATTTCAGCTGGATAGTGGGTTTTGTACTTCTTGTCAGGACACACCAACGGAACATGTCCTAATACTTCTGCCAGGACATACCAATGGACCAGGTTCTAGTAGTGTTTCTCTTCTGTAACAGTTGCCAGATGGTCACTTTCTTCTGCTACGTTCTAGCTGTGCACTCGACCTGTACTTCTGACAGAGAACCCCAAGGGAGCAGGTCCCTGTTGTGTTTCTCTTTATATTGAATGCATACACTCATTGACTTGTTCCTTTGTCGTAGAACCGAAGGGGCCAAGGTCATCAGGTCCCTGTTGTGTTCCTCCATTTGCTGATGTTCAGGCTTCGAACAATTCACATAAGATGTGTATCCTGTGGGACAAGGTTCTCTACCTGATTCTTCATAACAAGTTTGTTAGATCATAAAAACACTACTGAGCATAAGGCTAAGACATTGAAAACCCATCACTACGTATCCTTGAAGCCATTTACAATAAAAATGAAAGAAAAATCGTATTTTATTAACATTAAAACTTGAGAAACATTGGAATTCAACTATTTCTATAACTAATAGTCTAAACATATGGAATTCGACTATTTCAACAAGATGCCTCATAATATATGGTACTATATTCTTTCTTCAATATTTGAATTCAATTTTTTACTACTTGTCCATATATATATATATATATATATATATATATATATATATATATATATATATATATATATATATGAGAACTGGTCCGGGCCGGTTGACCTGTGGGTCAGTGACCGGTTCGCATCCGGTCCGATCCGATTCAGTAGATCAAAATATTATAGCTCGACCCAGACCCCTTAAATTAATGGATTGGTCCAGTTAGGTTTCGTAGGTCACAGGCTAGTTAAATGGTCAATTTTAATGGGTTATGTGGGCCGGTTCGTGGGTTGACCCGACCCATTTGACAGGTCTAGTGACTTATATGTGCTGGTGGGAAGCTCGAGAGATAAGATCTAGGTTTGATAATGATGATGGTGCCGAGGTGAAGATTAAATGGGTGAAGAATAAAAAAGGAGGTGGGAGAAGGTGAAGGTGATGATCACGATTTCGAGATAGTGGTGAGAGTGAGAGGAAGAAGATTAGAGAAAAAATAAAAGAAAGGAAAAATAGTTCGCCGGAGAAGGTCATCGATGTTCATGGTCTCGGCAGAAAAGAAGAAAAGAAAAAACTAAGAGAATGATTTTGTTAATTGTAACAGAAAATTACAAATATATTTTTTTCACTTTTTTTCTTCTCACTCTCTCAAAGAGAGTGGAGCGCACTCTCTATGCCACCTCAGCATTTAGGGGGTTAATAATTCTATTATTAAGTAGTTCAGGAAGGTAATAGGATCCCCGCAAAGATAAGGTGTGTAGTTGGAACTTCGACCTTAGTTCGGGGGTACTTATGTATTTTCCCCTCTATTAAACATATAGTTTACATTTTAAGCTTTAGAGAAGGTATTTTGCAGCAGCAACTAGATATTTTAGAATCGGAAGTGTTCAAACTTCTTGAATCCCCGGATAGTATCATTTTAACTTTCTAGTACTATTTTTATTTTATATTTATTGTTTTGTTAATTTTACTTCATAGAGATTGTTTAAAGATTTTATTAGAATTTGAACATACCAGTGAGAAAAAATGAATTTATTATAACTTAAAAAAAAAATTAGACTCACATGTATGTGTTTGAGCCGCCCCTTCTAAGGAGGATGTACTTTCTTTCAGTTTTCGTCTTAATGTCCAACAATGTTTATATCCTCATATTAGAGTTTTACCGGTCAGTCCTTATGACTTTAAGACCGTGGAATTCAATGATTTTTCACAAGTTTGCATAATGCTGCTGACATTATTTCTCAGGTATACTATAGACTGAGGACTAGCTTTATAAAATTATAATTATCAGTAAAAAAACAATATTTCTTATAGTAATTAATTACTAATACTTACCAAATTAGTTTTGGTCAAAGAATATTGTACTAGATCTAAATATGTTGTTCCTTCAGAAAGCAACTAACGTTTTCGAGGAAAATATAATCTTGGCTCAATTAAACTACATATACTTGTATAAGGTTTGGAACTCAAGTTTTTATTTAACTTATGATTAAATTACACAATTCCTACATGTACCATATCTAGCATTTCTTAGCTATGATATTGAAGTCGCCTATGTAACAAATCAAATTATTATTTATTGAGTAAAAAAAGATTTTGACAAATAGAATATTAAATAACATTGGACAATGAAAATTTTTAAAGTAACAAAACACAAATAAAAATGGAACTAGAGAATTGCTCTGATTTAATAATTGTACTAATGCCAATTGTAACTCAAAATTCCGCCTACCAAATTGATAATAAAAGAGAGAGGACTCAAATACTTAATGCACTTAAAATATGCTAAACTAAAAGTTATTTTGGAAAGTCACAAAAATTATAGTGAAATATCATAATTTTCTTGTTTGTTCAAGTTTCTTTTAATCATAAAAATATAAATTTATAAAGACCCAAAATTTTGCTCCGGGAAGAATATATCCTTTTATTTCCTCAAACTTAGTTTGTAAAAAAGAAAGAGCAAATCCTGTTTTCTTAAAAAGTTACAAAAGTGGCAAATTGGGGAGTGCCCCTTCATTTAAGAAACTTGGGATAAAAGTAAGGAAAAGGAAAATATTCTTGGTGACTAATTCAATAATTTTCTAAACGAAAACTAAAACTCTAATTCTAATCAACTTAGGAAACAAATAACTTTGCTTAAACACCAAGCTCACAACCTCTATAAATATAGTAGGTATCATAAACTAGTGTTCACCAATAACGTATATCAAATTCAAATCTCCCATTAGTTTCTTTTTGGTTGTCCCATTAGTTTCTCGGTTACAATAGGAGCCTCCATTAGCATCACAACTTCATAACAAACCTCAACACACAACTCCTTTAACTTTGATTCCTCAATCATTTCTTGTTCTTTCTCATATTGTTTGAGCTTAAATAGTTTCTGCGTTTTAATGGTTTTCTTTTGCAGTAACTATTGTTTTTTACTTTTGTTATTGGTTCCGCTTTATCTCCTTGCATGGGTGATTCCACAAGAAAAGTGGCTTAAAGCCGAACTTTAATAATAAATTGCTTTAAACTTATTTAGCATAATCAGTTATTTATTATTTGCAATATGATAAGACAAAATGTAAAATATAAGACAAGTTTGTATTGCCTCATATCCAAGGTAAGTTGGGAATTTACGAAAAAAATTAATTGTTGAGTTATAAAATAAAAATAAGTATGTAAAATGCTAACGTCTTCTGTCTTATTTTTGTAATTTAACTTTATAGCTATAGTATAATTACAAGTCATAAAGCCTCTATTTTTACAGTAAACATCTATTAGTAATATTTATTTAAAGTGATAAAAGATCTTTCAAATTAACGAGATGTTAACCATGTGATTACATTACACAACCTTGGATTTTATTATCAAAAGCTTTATTTACGAATATACAGATTTTTATACTAATAGTCCTAAAATATTAGAAAAAGCTGTACTAAAAACTGAGGAAATTGAAATAAAAAAAAAAAATAAAAACCTGTAAAAGAGATCTATTCAGTTCCTAATATACCATACAAGAAATAATGAAATATTTTTATTAATTGAAAGGTCAAATAATGAATATAAGAAAAATAATGAAGTTTTTAAATATTAATTGTAATTTATTGACACATATGGTAGCTTCGAATGGTTAAAAAGGCATCTGCCAGAGAACTAAATATTAGTAACCTTGAAAATTAAAATAAAAAACTTAGAAAACTTAGAACGAAGATTTATTGCATTTCTATGATAATAATTTGAAGTTTTATTTTAGTTAAAAAGACTTGAAATGATATTTACAACATTTCTAAATTGACGATAAAATGAGATACTATTTTTTATTAATCAATAAGTTATCATTTTCCTAACATGTTAAGAACTAGAAAAATCAATCAAAATAAAAACTTACAGACCTGGAAAGCAGATTTATTGGAAAATGCATAAGTACCCCTGACCTATAGTCTGATTTCCAACTACACATTTTATCTATTCCCCAGAACTATTTTTAAGTAGAATTATTTACGCCCTTAAAGCCTACGTGACAGAGTGTGTATATTTCACTCTCCTTGCGAGAGTGAGAAGCAAGAAAAGCAACAACAACAACGACAACATACCCACTATAATCCCACAAGTGGGGTCTGGGGAGCGTAGTGTGTACGCAAACCTTACCCCTACCTGGCTTGGTAGAGATGCTGTTTTCGATAAACAGAAGCAAGAAAAAATAATTTTCCGATTTTTCTTTTTGTTTTTTTACATTTTTCAGTTAGATATATAGTTTCTTTCTTATTTTCTTTTACTTCTTTATCCGTTTCTTCTCTATCACGCGTCATTACCTCGAAGGACACTTACTCGCTGGCGACTTTGTCTAACCATACTTTTTTATTTATTTATTCTGCTTTTCTATTTCCTCTTTCTATCCTCTTCACACACAAATTAAACTCTCAAAAAGATTTATTCATAAGCAAAATAAAATAGTTCAAGGGTGATAGGTTTTAAATGTTCTTGCCTTATGTTTTGATGATCCAACAAACTTACTATTAAGAACTAGATAGGGAACCTGACCTACTTGACTATATTGCAAGCTTAACGGATTCCAGCTAAAGGTGAACTGCTACAGATTCAGGAGCTAGGAACCCAAACAAGGACCTGATACCCTTGTGGTTTCCTTATAACAGTACCAAGTCAATTGGACACAGCTAGAAATGAAGTGACTACCTGCACTGTCTCTGCCGCACTGCATTGTTTCCAGAGCCCACTCATTCTCTGACCAACTAAAGTGCTCACATCATTTCAAGTGATGTGTCAAAGTGTACCAACAATGAGTTTATACAAAAACATCACTTGAATGTTTTAGTTTCTCATTCAAGCTTCTGGCCAAAAACAGAGAAATCAATCCTCACGAGCTTGAAGAACAAAGTTGAACGCAACTAGAGACCAGTTCCTAAAGTTAGCTTGTTGTTGTCCTAGTTGAGTAGTAACTTTATAATTGTACTTATTGTATCTCCTAAATTGCTTAGCTAGAAGCGCTGATTAGGAATCCTCTTGTAAATTCGTACCTTGAGTTTATGTTGTGACTAGGTTTAGTCATAAGCAAAAGCCTTTGTAACTAGGAGAGTTATAAAGTGGCTTGTGGTGAGAGTAAAAGTCTTTGTAACTAGGGAGTCACAAAGTGACTTGTGGTAAGAGTACCACAAGTTAGTTGAGTAAATTCTTTGTAATGGAGTCATAACAAAGTGGCTTGTAATAGATTTTTACAAGTTAGTGAAGTTGAAAGCCTACAGGTATAGGTCGTGGTTTTTTATCCCCTGGTGTGGGATTTTTCCGCGTAAAAATACTCTGCCTTATTTACGTACAGTTTTATTAGCATTCTCGGCAGAATATCGTAGAGGACCAGGTACTCTACTGTTTGGTGGACTCACACAAACTAACAATTGGTATCAGAGCGGGTTCCTCCTATCAGGCTAACACCTAGGAAGGATCGTCATGGCTGCTCCACCAAATTTTGAAGAAGGTCAATCTACATACCGACCACCTAGGTTCAATGGACAATACTATGGGTGGTGGAAAGAAAGAATGCATGATTTTATCATGGCTGAGGATTCCGAGTTATGGGACATCATATGTGATGGTCCTTATGTTCCAACCAAGGTATTGGAAGAGCTTCCATTTTCAATGGCAAAAATCAGTAAAGAGTACGCTGAAGCAGACAAGAAAGCTATGGAGAAGAATTTTCGTGCCAAGAAAATTCTAGTATGTGGAATAGGACCTGAAGAGTACAATAGAATCTCCACCTGCGACCCTGCCAAGGAGATATGGGAAGCTTTGCAAATAGCTCACGAGGGAACCACACAAGTAAAACAGTCTCAGATTGATATGCTCACTACGAGTATCAACTCTTCAAGATGAGGGACGATGAATCCATTCAAGATGTGCACACAAGATTCACTTCCATCATAAATGAGTTATACTCACTTGGTAAAATTATTCCTAGAAACAAGCTAGTGAGGAAAATCCTCAGCATTCTGCCTCGCTCTTAGGAAAGCAAAGTGAATGCTATTACTGAATCAAAGGACTTACAGGAGCTGACCATAGAAGAGCTGATTGGAAATTTGAAGACCTACGAGTTGAATAGGAAGATAGACAGTGAAAGAAGAGAACCAAAGAAGGAAAAGAACCTCGTACTTAAAGCTGATAACAATGATTCAAGTGATGAAGACAGTGACATGGCTTACTTAACCAAAAGATTTCAGAAGATGGTCAGAAAAAATGGAGAAATGCTAAAAAGGGACAGCTCTAACAGACCAAAGAACTATGATCTTTGTTACAAGTGTGGAAAGCCTGGACACTTCATGAAAGACTGTCCTCTCTTGAAGCAAGAATTCTCCAAGAACTACCATGAAAAAACAGCTAAGATGAACCCGGTTCCTTTCAAGGACTTCAAGAGAAAAATACCCATTGACAATATGATGAGACATGCTCTTGCAGCATGAGGGGATTCCTCTAGTGAGTATGAAGATAAACCTGATACTGGTGATAGTTCCATGATAGCAGTTGAAAGTGAGGAGATTGAATATGACTCAAATTTTCCTTTGATGGCTCAATCAGATGATGATGAAGAGGATGGCAACAAAGAGGGAACAGTGAAAGGGAGCGGTCAACAATGGTTCATGGATAGTGGGTGTTCAAAGCATATGACTGGGAATACCATGGACTTTCTTTCACTAAAAGCCCTGTAAGGAGGGAGTGTATCCTTTGGCAATGGAAAAAAAGGGTACATTCTTGGAGTTGGAAAAGTCGGGAAGTCACTCACTCATTCTATTGAAAATGTGTACTATGTCAATGGAATTAAGTACAGTCTCTTGAGTGGCTCTCAAATCTGTGATAAAGGAAACAAGGTGAAATTCTTGTCCAAAATATGTACAGTCATTGATTTTGTGACTGGTGAAGTAGTACTTGTGGCCAAAAGATACAAAAATATCTATGTTGTTGATTTCGAGTCCTTACAGAGTGGTGACCTGAGTTGTTTGAAAGCTGTTGATGATGATGCTGAACTATAGCATAGAAGACCGAGCCACACAAGTTTCTCTCTTTTGAACAAACTAATCCAGAAGAACCTGGTCCATAGTCTGCCTATGTCAAAATTCAAGATGCAAAAGATCTGTGATGCCTGTGCTAGAGGAAAACATGTGAAGTCCTCCTTTAAGTCTAAAAGAGATGTGAGCACCTCAAAGCCATTAGAGATTCTGCATATGGATCTATGTGGACCTATGAGAGTGCAAAGTAGAGGAGGAAAAAGATACATTTTTGTGATAGTGGATGACTACTCAGATTCACATGGACACTGTTTCTCAAAACCAAATATGAAACTGTTGAGGCGTTTGTGGCTTTTGTGAAGAAAATCCAGGTGAAGATGGAGTTTAGAGTCGCATGCATTAGATCAGATCATGGGACAAAATTTGACAATGTCAAATTTGATGAATTCTGCACTGAAAATGGCATCACTCACAACTTCTCAGCTCCCAGAACTCCCCAGCAAAATGGAGTACCAGAAAGAAAGAATAGAACTCTGAAGAGATGGCAAGAACAATGCTGATCGACAGTGTAATTGCAAAGAACTTCTGGGTTGAAGCTGTCAACACTCCTTGCTACTTGGTGAACAGGTGCATGATCAGATCACTTCTGAACAAAAACCCCTATGAATTGTTGAATGGAACGAACCCCAAGTCGACTCACCTAAGAACATTTGGGTGCAAATGCTATGTTCTCAACAATGGAAAGCATCAGCTTGGTAAATTCGATGCCAAGAGTGATGAAGGAATATTTATGGGATACTCTTCTCAAAGCAAGGCTTACAAGATATATAATAAGCGGACTCAATGTGTTGAGGAAAGTGTTCATGTTATTTTAATGAGTCTTATCCATCCTCTGAGAAGAGTGCTGAGGAAGATCAAGATGGAGAACCCTTACTAGTCCCTGGTGAAGTCATTAACATGAAAAACAGAAAGGCAGATATGATGAGTCAAGTAAAGAAGCTAAGTGAATACAATACTACCTCATCTTCAATAGAACCAAACACTTCAATTACAACTACTTAAGTTGAAGAAAGAGTGGTTGATGTAGTTCAAGGAACTCCACTAGCACCTGAGAGAAGAACAGAGGAAAACCAGCCAAACATACCCTCTTCCTCTCAGAATGAACCTCAGACGTCTAACTGGAGACACCAAAGCTCTCATCTGATGGACAACATTATTACTCCTCTGGATTTCGGAACAAACCATGTCAAGAGAATTCACTTGCCTTCTCAGCTTTTCTCTCCCATATAGAACCCAAGAATATCAAGGAAGCCTTGAAAGATGCAGATTGGATTACAGCCATGCAAGACGAGCTACATCAGTTTGAGAGAAACAATGTGTGGCACTTGGTACCTAGAACCTCATATCAAACCATTATAGGAACCAGGTGGGTGTGAGCACGTGATTTTTGCTCTCACGACGATTACTCCCAAAATTATAAAATAAAATAGTTTTGATATCAC
>MU676602.1:210-43794 GCA_026770625.1 Nicotiana glauca
ATCAATAACCAGTTTAAAATACATCGATTTCTAACAACTAGATCCGGGTTGCCTAATGCAGACTTTTTATCCAACTCCATGTGTTAAATTAGTCCGTAAGCCGTTTAATTTAAAGACCAAATCAGTATGTGCAAGACATGCTAAACTAAGTGCTAGCTGATTTACGGGGTTTTCTATGAGCCTTGCATGTTTGTTTGTTAATCCCCTCTATTTGTTATGTGTTTTGTTTGTCGCCACAAGTATTTTATCCTTTTGAAACCCATATATGCCTCTACCCCTTTCCTTTCCCTTTTAGGATTAGAAGTCCTAAATACCCCGGGACTAATAGGTTGGGACGGGTACTAGCATGCAATAAGTAAACGAAACCAATCGCGCTTAAATACCTTAACGGGTGGGAAGGGTAGAATATGGAGATGATGATAATGGTGCGCTAATATCTCGTGCGGAAATGACTTGCTGGATATTGCACCAACGTCATCCATATTATATTTTAACCTAGGACCCTCTCCCTTTATTCATATGGTATGATGTTTTTTAGAAATTTTACGTTTTCTTTCCAAAAAAGCATTTACGTCTTTTCTCTATTTCCTTTCAAAAATTTCAACTTATTTGTATTCCCTATGTGCAAACCTTGTTTGTTTACTCTTACTATTCTTAAAGTCACAACTAAGCAAGGCCGGGAACCACACTAGTGGATCTTGAGGGGTGCCTAACACCTTCCCCTCAAGATAATCTCAAGCCCTTACCCGAACTCTGGTTTTCCTTCGAATCCTTTATTTTCTCTAAAAAGTGTCCTAATGCACTATAATCATTAGGTGGCGACTCTTCAAATTCAATAACCCGGTTCCTCCAAAGGGAACGAGAGTTGTTTTGTCCATAATGTCGTAAACCCGATTTCGCCCCTTTAGGGGGGTGAAAAAGGGGGCGTCGACAAAGGGTAGATATGGATATGATGACCACGCGATAACACCACGTGTATAAACGGTTACCGGGTATTCTGTGGGATGATCCATATTATTTATAAACCTAGGACCCCTTCCCTTATTTATCCATTTTTATTTTTTGCCGAATTCCAGCTTTTAAACTACTTTCAAACTTGCACCAGTTATGTGAAATTTTCTCTTTTCACTCCTTTATTCAAATTGTTAAAATTGCTTCCTCTATCAAAATTTACTCTCTTTAGTTTCCTTAATCCCTTGCAACTGTATATGAAAATCCCTCTTTGTATTTGAAATTCTCTTTTGCCTGCTTGTTGTTTACATTTAAAGTCACAATTGTAGCATGGCCGGGAACCACACTAGTGGATCTTGAGGGGTTCCTAACACCTTCCCCTCGAGATAATGTCTAGCCCTTACCCAAACTCTGGTTTTCAAATTCAAAACCCTTAGTGTCCTAATGCACTTAATCATTAGGTGGCGACTCTTCAACCTCCAAAAACCCAATTCCCAGACGGGAATAGAGTTGTCTTCCCGAATGTCGTAAACCCGATCTTGCTCCTAGAGGGAGAGAGAAAAAGGGGCGTCGACAATGGTTCCAGAACTGAGCTTGCTAAAGAAAAGGAGAAGAATGATGGAATTCTTCAGAACATGTTGAATCTTCTCCAAACCCAAACCCAACCCTCTAGTTTTTTCAAGCCTTAGGACTCCTAGCTCATGTCTCCTGAACTTTCCTAGTATCTCAGTGACGCAAATTAGGGATTTTTCTATCTTTCTATTTTTTTTTACTCATGGTTTGAATGCTTTTATTTCTTTTTGTGGATTGTAGGTGGAAGTATATCTCTATCAATGATAACTACTGTTTTTCTTTGTTCAATGATTAATCTGTCCTTGACAGTTTAAATATGTTTGTTTGATTACTGATGATTGCACCATGATTGCACTTGTAGTTTCCCCAATGGCCATGAGTACTTATTAAAATCTGGGATTCACATTTTATATGCAACTTTTCGATGATACCAAAAGGGGGAAGAGACATTGTGCTTTACACATTCTGAAATAAGTGATATTTATAACCTAATTAACCTGGCCCTCGATGATAAGTGAATTTTCTAAGTTTAATATTGATGGTTAAGCTGATTTCTTACAGGTTCCAAATCAGTAAAAAGCACATATTTTGTCATCATCAAAAAGGGAGAATTTGTTGGCCCAAGAATAGGTGAAGTTTTGAAGAATGACAAATGAACTCAGTCATGGACCAGGTCCATCTTGTGAAGCACAGTCATGATCAATCTATGTATGTGAGATGCACGTGAAGGAGATAAGTTCTACCGATCAAGTAGCAATATCTCCTGATCTGATCGAAAAGGTTTAATATTAGATAAGGGGAGAAAGTCTCCTTATATGAATAGAACACAATCAAGGAAGAAGATAGTGTTAGAGTTTGAGATCATCATGAACTCTTCTACGATAGAAGAGCAGCAATTGAGTCTCAATCAAACTCTGTTCACTAGCCTATTATATGGCAGTGATTGTTCTCTTTTACAGGTATTGCACACATGCAGAAGTTAAATATAATTGATAGCAAAGAGCAAACTAATTTTTCAAGCAATTTATGTGAGATTTGAGTGTGCACTCCTAAAGCTACTTGAACGAGATAAAAGAACCAGTTTCATTGTGTTTTTCTATTATTCTAGTTCAATTGTAGTATGTGGTTTAAAGTTGTACCTTTCAGCTTTCATAGAAGCAATTGTATTAGGTACCTAGAGTGTTCAAGTTATAGCTAACTTGAAGTTGTCGCAACAGTTGAGGTTGTGTGCCACAACGGGATTAGAGTTAATCCTTAGGTTTACAAAGATTTTTGTAAAGGTTGTTTTTGGCTCAGTGATTTTAGTGGAAGTTTAGGAAAATCCAACTGAGTAGTAGGTCGTGGTTTTTTCCCCTTTTAAGCCACATGTTTTCCACGTAAAAATCTCTGTGTTCTTTATTTTCAGTATTTATTATTCTGCAAAGAGTATAGATGAACACCTAGAAGAACCAGGTTCTTCTATAGAGTAGTTAAGCGAAAAATTAGGTACCACAAAAATCAACCCCCTCTTGTGTGGTATTCACGTTTAAAACATCAAGAACCAAGTCATCCACTTTGAATTCCTTGCCACGACCATACTTGTCATGTAAGTACTTCATCCTGTCCTTATACAAGGACGATCTAGAATAGGCATGAAACCGGAACTCATCAAGCTCATTGAGTTGCTCCACACGAAGATTTGCTGCAACATCCCATTCAAGATTTAACTTTCTCAAATCCTACATGGCCTCGTGCTCTAACTCAACCGAGAGATGGCAAGATTTCCCGAACACCAACCACTATGGAGACATACCAATCAGAGTCTTGTAAGCAGTCATGTAATCCCACAAAGTATCTTCCAGTTTCTTTGACCAGTCAGTTCTATTTGTGTTAACCGTCTTTGAAAATGTGCTCTTTATCTCTCTGTTGGAGACCTCAACTTACCCACTAGCTTGAGGATCGTAAGGGTAGAAATATTGTGATTGACACCATACTTTGCAAGCAAAGTGTCAAATGTCTTATTGCAGAAATGAGAACCCCCCATCACTGATGATTGCTCTAGGAGTGCCAAACCGAGTAAAGATATTCTTCTTGAGAAAAAACACCACACTCTGGGCCTCGTTGTTGGGTAAAACCACGATCTCAACCTACTTGGAAACATAATCAACAGCAACCAGAATGTATGTGTTTCCACATGACCTCACAAAAGGTCCCATGAAGTCAATGCCCCACACATCAAATATGCCAACCTCAAGAATAGTGGTGAGAGGCTTCTCATCCTTCTTTGAAAGTCCACCTGCACTCTGACACTCATCACATCTCTTCACAAGCTCACTCGCGTCCTTGTAGAATGTAGGCCATTAAAAACCACAGCTAAGCACCTTTGAAGCTATCCTCGCCCCACCATGATGACCACCATAGGGAGAGGAATGACAAGCATACAGAATACTCATTTCCTTCTCTTTCGGAACACATCTCCGAATCACACCATCATTACAGATTTTGAACAAGTAAGGCTCATCCTAGTAGTAGTCCAAGATATCCCATTTAAGCTTCTTCCTCTGGTTAGAAGAGAGCTCACATGGAACAATACCGGTCACTAGAAAGTTGGAAACATCCATAAACCAAGGCATGATATTCACAGATACGGAGAGGAGTTCCTCATCAGGGAATGAATCATTAATTTTGAGGCCATCATAGGGCATACCCTCCTACTCCAAGCAGGACAAGTGGTCCGCCACTTGGTTTTCTCACCCTTTTGAATCAAAAATCTCAAGGTCAAACACTTGAAGCAATAGAACCCATATCATCAACCGAGCTTTGGAATCCTTCTTTGTCATCAAGTAGCAGAGTTATGCATGGTTAGTATGAACTATCACATTGGCCCCCATGAGATAGAGCCTAAATTTTTCCATTGCAAACACAATTTCTAGCAACTCTTTTTCTGTCACCGTGTAATTCACTTGAGCATCATTCACTATTTTCTAGCATAATACACCAGGTGAATCATCTTGTTTACTCTTTGACCCGAGACTGCTCCTACCACAACATCACTTGTATCACACATGAGCTCAAAAGGTAAGCTCCAATTGGGTGTGGTAATAATGGGAGTGGTTTTCAATTTGTACTTGAGAAGCTCAAAAGGTTTCATGCATTCCTAATTAGACACTAACTTTGCATCCTTTTCCAATAGTTTGCACAAAGGATTCACTACCTTAGAAAAGTCTTTGATGAATCTTCGGTAAAACCCGCATGCCCAAGAAAACTTCTAACCTCTTTGACAGAAGTAGGGGAAGAAGCTTTGAAATCACTTCAATATTATACTTGTCCATCTCTATTCCATTCTTTGAGATCTTATGGCCGAGGACAATTCCCTCCTCGACCAAAAAGAGGCATTTTTCCCAGTTAAGCACAAGATTTGTCTTTTCACACCGGGACGACACCTTGTCAAGATTCTTCAAACATTCATAAAAGGAGTCACCCACAACACTGAAATCATCCATGAACACTTCCAAGAAATTCTCCACCATGTCGGTATATATAGCCATCATACATCGCTGGAAGGTATCCGGTGCATTACACAAACCAAATGGCATCCTAGAAAATGCAAAGGTGCCATATGGACACGTGAAGGTTGTTTTCTCCTGATCTTCCAGAGCAATCAAAATCAGGTTGTAAACTGAGTACCCATCCAAGAAACAGTAGAAGGCACACCCAGTAAGTCTATCTAGCATTTGGTCAAGAAAGGGCAACAGAAAAATGATCATTTTAGGTCACTTTATTCATCTTGTGGTAGTCCATGCTCACCCTCTATCCGGTGAAAGTCCTGGTGGGAATCAGCTCATTTTTCTCATTGGTAACAACACTCATACCACTTTTTTTCGGCACACATTACACCAGTGAAGTCCAAGAACTATCCGAGATGGGGTACAGAACCCCTGCATGAAGCCACTTGATCACTTTCTTTTTCATAACCTCTTGCATAGCCTCGTTCAACCTCCGTTGATGTTCCACGGAGGGCTTAGAATAATCTTCAAATATAATATTTTGCATGCAAAAAGCGAGGCTTATTCCCCGAATATCAGCTAGAGTCTATCCAATTGCCTTCTTCTTTCTTTGGAGCACCTCCAGTGTAGCATCTATCTGCACGTTAGTAAGACACGATGAAAGAATAACATGTAAAGTTGAACTAGGGCCCAGGAATTCATACTTGAGGTGTGAAGGCAAAGGCTCCAACTCCAAAATGGGAGGTTCCTCAATTGAGGGCTTTGTTGGCAGAGTCTTCTATTGTTAAAATCCAAAGAGAGCTTACGGGACTCATAAGAATAAGAGCCCATTCCGTGCAAAACATTGACACACTCCACCCTCCCTTCATCCTCATTCATATCAAGGTCCAACAATATCGCTTCAAAAGGATCCTCCAAATTGATCATGGCACTAGTATCATCAACTATGACCTCTGTGATAAGGTCCACAAAAGAGCACACTTCAGTACTATTCGGCAGCTAAATTGATTTGCACACATGAAAGACCATTTTTTATCACCTATCACCCACCTAAAAGGTGATCTCCCCTGCTTCGACATCAACCAATGCCTTTCTAGTTGCAAGGAAAGGTATTCCCAAAATCATAGGAACCTCATAGTCGACCTCGCAGTCGAGAATAACAAAATTAACCGGTAAGATAAATTTGTCCACCCAGACAAGAACAGTATCAATAATACCAAGCGGCCTCTTCAATAATCTATCCTCCATTTGCAATCTCATTGAAGAAGATCTCGATTGACCAATACTCAATGTTTTGAACAAGGGTAAGGCATCAAATGGATACTTGCTCCCAAATCACATAATGTCTTTGCAAAATTCGCACTCCCAGTGGTGAATGGAATGGTGAAAGCACTAGGATTTTAAAGCTTTGGAGCTATAGAGTGTATAATTGCACTTACTTTATGAGTCATTTTGATGGTCTCACAATTCATAGATCTCGTTTTTGTCACCAAGTCTTTCATAAACTTGGCGTAACTTGACATTTCCTCAAGAGCTTCCACCAAAGGAACATTGATTTACAAGCTCTTCATCATTTCAATAAACTTCTTAATTGGTTCTCATTATTTTGCTTCGCAAGCCTTTGATGGTAAGGTGGAGGAGGCCTTGGCTTTAGGCACAACTGTTTTCGGCATGTCTATTATGTGTTTCCTAGACGAGTTCACATCATTTTGAGTCTCCACCTCATTATCATGAACATCAGTTCTCACTTCCTCATTAAAATTCTCCTCAATCACTTGCTCATCAACTGTAGGAACATCATCATCTTGCACTTCAACCTCATCACTCACAACTTCCTTTTGCTCGGAGGTATTCACATCACCACCTTGACCGCTTCTTGTAATCACCCCCATTGCATGCCTGGTATTGTGCCCACCCTTCAAGTTTACTATCGTGTTAATAGGTAGAGCCCCCTTAGGGTGATTGTTCAAAGATTGAGAAATTTGGCCAAGTTATACCTCCAAGTTTCAGATTGAAGTATTGTAGGATGCCAATTGGGTATCTGAATCGGCGTTCTTTTTCATCATTTGTTCAAATATCATCTCGATCCTTCCCATCTCATTGTTTGACAAGCTAGGACCTTGGGAAGGAAATAGAGGCGGGTTGTTTGGTTAGTGATACATCGGAGGTCTTTGAAAACCTTTCCCCCATTCTATTCATTGCCATTATTCCAAGCCCCTTGGTTATTTTTTCCTCCCCAATTGTTGTTGTTACCACTCTAGTTGCCCTGTTGTTCTGGTTGCCTCAATTCTGATTGTTGTTCCCCCAGTTGCTATTTCCTGGTTGTTTTTTATTCCCCCAATTTCCTTAGGACCTCCATTGTTGTTGTTGGTTAGGAGCATTGCCCATTTGTCATTGATAATTGTTCACATACTGGACTTCTTCACTTTGCTCATCATTGCCATAATCTTGGTTGAAACCACCACTACCTTGCTCATATTGATGCGGACTAAATTGACCTTGTTGACCTCTTTGTTGCCTCTTGTTGACCAATATGTTGACACCTTCCATAGCATTTACTTGTCTCGGCACTTGAACTTGTTGCAATTGAGCTTTTGCCAACTGGTTCATTGTTGTAGTTAACTCTGTTATTGCCTTGCCATGGTCATAGATCTCTTTGTGCAGGTGAATGACAGTGGGATCACCCTGTGGCACATTAGCTCGACATTGCCAAGCTGAGGAAGTATCACCCATCTCATCCAATATCTCGCACCCCTCAGCATAAGGTGTGTTCATAAAATTTCCCCCTACTAGCTGGTTTACTATGCATTTATTAGTCATTTTAATTTCACGGTAGAAAGTCTGTTGGATCATTGCTTCGGTCATGTCATTGTTCGGACATTCTTTCACCGTTGCACAATATCTCTCCTAGATCTCTTGAAGTGGTTCATTAGGTTCCTGTTTGAAGGCCAAAATCTTATCTCTAAATGTATCCATATACCGTGGTGAGAAAAAATTAGCTATAAACTTGTCCGCTAACTCATCCCACATAGAGATGGAATGGTTGGGAAGTCTTTCGAGCTAGTCCAAAGCTTTCCCTCGGAGTGAAATAGGGAACAATCTCAATCTTAATGCATCCTCTAATACATTGGTATGTTTTCTTCCCCAGCACGTATCCATAAATCCTTTAAGATATTTATATGCATTCTGATTGGGAGTGCGTATGAAATACCCTCGTTTCTCCAATAAAATCCACATCATATTTGTAATTTGAAAATTGCCCGCCCGGATCCTGGGTGGGACAATTGCACTAGCGTAGACCAGATTTGGAAGCACCCGAGGAATAGTTGTTGGAGGTATCACGGGAGGTTCTGGAATGTTGACATTGGCTTGGCGGCCTCTTATGTGACCTTGAGGTACTATAGGCACCTCATCTTCACCATTATCATCGACCTCCTCCCCCGGTAGAAAATTTCAAAGAGGATCATTGTTTTCCGTTTTATACCTGAATTGATGACTCACAAAAGTTAGTAAAATAGAAGGAAAGAAAAACAAGACAAAAACTAGTTAGATAGATGGAAAAAATCGTTTAGCTCCCCGGTAACAGCGCCAAAAATTGATTAGCTCCAACCCTATAGAACTATAGAATGGCAAGAGCGGTCAATGTAGCTTTTACCCAAAAGGTCGAAATCGAATCACAGAGAGCTAACAAAGGTTTGGAGTTGGGTTCCTATCTAATCTAGCAACGTGCAATATTCTTAATTGCACTTCCAATCATTCTTTTTTTGTTCACTATTCTTATTTAATACTAATAATGCAGGAAATTAAACAAAGTATGATATTTTTGTATGGGGTTTCTTAATAGGTAGAAAGGCACTAGGGGAGTGACTTACTCCTAGGTGAGTATTTAACGTGATATAAAATTTAGGGCAAATTTCTTATAGTTGGGATCATGATATAGCCATTGCACGTAGCTCCTCACTCTATACCTCTTGGTAGTCTAAGTGAGTTTGCCCTGATTGGTTTTCTCAAGCCCAATTGGCTGTTCAAATAATAGAAGCAAAATTGGCTCAAGTCGGTTATTACTATCTCTAGGTTTAACCCTTTAATTGGGGCTATCAATCTCTTGAATGCACCCCAATTCCTTGTTGGCCTGAATTTCCAAGACTTAGTCTCACTTTCTCAAGAAGAGCCTATGTCAAAAAGGCACAAATCAGTGTTTGCAACCACCAATTCAACATTTAAAGCGTAAATTAATCCAATATCAGTCACCCATAAACATTTAAGCCCTAAAATTCAAGACCTATTAAATAGCCACACTAGGGTTGAGCCACAAGAAAGACGAAATCATAGATTTAGATGAAGTATAACCATCAAAAGTAAATACAAGATTAAAATCTAAGGTTAATTGCTAAAGATGTTCTAAAATTACTCAAGAAGTTAAAAAGGAGGCGGTTCATGTGCTCCACAAAATAATGGATAACCTATAATTTTGAAAAAGAACTATTTATACACAACTAAATTTTCCGAACAAAAAAGTGCTCCTATGGAGGTACCGCTGACAGTGGAGAATGAACCGCTGCAGTGCTATGATTATCGATGTCGCACAAAATCAAGCGCGGACTGTGGTCTTCAACTTTTAGCTCCACTTTTGGCTCTCTGAATTTGGCTTCCGCTGAGGGCAATAAAATGACTGCAGTCGCGCTAAAGCCACCGCTGTTGTGCAATTTCATCGTAGGCTGCGGAAACTTGTTAAGCCTAAAATTACAACTCTCTGAATCTTGCCTCTATAGAGAGAGAATTCAAGAGCGCCTCAACGGTGGACCCCCACATCTGCGGTTGTTTCTTCGCTGTCAACGCTCATTTGATCAACATTTTGAACTTGTACAGGTTTTACTCCTTTTTGAGCTGGTTATGACTTCCTTATCTCTTTTTGAACAAACAATGCAAACAAGCACAATAAGTTAGCTTTGGGGAATAATTGTATACACCTTTAATCCAAAACTTAAGCATAAAGGAGCATAAAATAGGCTAAAATCCATAGGTATAACACATTCCAGATAGAAGATTTATGCAGATCAGAAGGCGCGAGACTTATTAATCATGGTCAGTGAGAAGGTTCTCTTGAAAGTATCACCGATGAATGGTATTATTAGATTCGAAAAAAAGGAAAAGTTGAGCCCCAGGTTTATAGGCCCATTTGAGGTGTTGAGGGAAGTTATGAAGGTTACCTATGAGCTTGATGTACCCCCAGTTTATCAGGAGATCGTCCAATTTTTCATGTATCCATGCTTCGGAGGTATCACACCGATTTGTCTCATGTGTTAGACTTCAGTACTATTTACCTCGATGAGAGCTTGGGTTATGAGGAGGAGCCAGTTTCCATTGATGATAGCTAGGATCGCTAGTTGAGGTCCAAGAGGATTTCTGCAGTAAAGGTCCAGTGGATGGGCCAACCGCTTAATGAGGCAACTTGAGAGTCCGAGAAGGATATGTGGAGCAGATACCTATGCTTATTTAGGACTTCAGGTATGAATCTAAACACGCTCGAGGATGAACGTTTGTTTAAGAGGTGGAGACTATAATGACCCGATTGGTCATTTTGCTTTCTAGAACCCTATTCCACTAAATAAGACTTCTCATACTTGCTTTTACTGATTTATGACTAGCGGGGATGGTCGGTTCGGGATTTGGAAGAGTTTGGGTTGAAATCGAAACACTTTGTTCCTTCTGGTTGGCTTAAAAGGCCGAGTTTGAAGTCGGTCAACATTTTGAGTAAACAGTCTCGGATTCAGGATTTGAGGTTTCCAACTAGTTCGTATGATGATTTCGGTCTTGGGTATATGTCCAGATTGTGGTTTGGATGACCCGGGAGCATTTTGGCACCTTATAGTGAAAGTTGATTCCTTAAGGATTTTGAAGTTCTTTAAATTTGGTATGGAGTGGGTTTTTGTGTTATCGAGGTGCGAACGGACTTCTGAGACCGAAATAGTTCCGTATTCTCATTTCAGACTTGTTCGTAAAATTTGGTGTCAATATGAGTAGTATAAGTGTGTTTTGTTAAATTGGAGGTAGATTGAAGAACTTGAAGTTCATAAGTTTGATTCAATTGGTTTTAGGGAGTGTTTCTTAGATTTAGCATTGTTTCAGGTGTTCCAAGTGTTCGAGCGAGTCCGTTTTATGATTCAAACTTGCTGGTATGTTTGGGCAGGGCCTCGGCGGCCCCGAGCATCAATCGGACGAGGCTCGAGTTGAGTTAGGAAATTTTGGAAGGAGCTAAAGCTCCATGTTACTATAATAACCGCACATGCGGTTGGGCAGACGTAGGTGTAAGGCCGTAGAAGCAGTCGATCTTTCACAGGTGAGCCCTAAGAACCGCATATGGGGTTCCTTTTTCGCAGAAGCAGCCCCCAGACCACAGATGTGGCCCTAGCTAGCCCGATCAAACTCCATAGATGCGGACCATTCCTCGCAGTAGAGATATCGTAGATGCGATCCCCTAACCACAATTGCGGAAATCGCTGAAGGCAGTGGCTTCATTTAACACGAGAAATGTGTCAATTTTGACACATTTCATTCATTTCTTGGGCGATTTAGGAGCTTCCAAAGTGCAGATTTCAACCTTGCATTGTGAGGTAAGTTATTTCTACTTAATGTGAGTTTAATACTTAGTTTTTAGGTAGATTAACACATAAATATTATTGAAAATCATGGGATTAGAGTAATGTCACGCCCCAAAAGTCGAGGAGCACGACCGACGCTCAACCGAGTAAACCCGACTGAGCAAACCTATTAGGTTTCCTTCTACCGAAACTAATTTATGAATAAATAGGAGATGGACTCCATTAATCATACTTAGTAAGTATTTCATTAACGACTTCCATTTCATTTCCACTAGCAGCTTAAATCATAATTATCAAAATATTACAACTTTTATAAATCTTTACCAAACTTCAATATTCCTACTTTGATTCCAATACCCGACACTACCTACAACCTGTCTACGGAGCCTCTAAATACAAGTGAAGAATAATATGGAAATACCAGAAACAAGGCTCTAGATATACCTCAAACACAAAGTACACGATTAACAGATGAAACATGACCCCGAAATGAAGTGGGGCTCACCAAGTCAGCTGAAAAGATGATGCGGCACTAGTTGCGACCAACACTGCCTGCTATAGAAATACCTACATCCATTTAAAGACATAGAGGCCCGGCAAAAGGGAATTTAGTGCCATCGAATAGCACTAGTATGTATAACTAAACACCATCTAGTTAGAAAGAACTTTCATACAAAGATAAGGAAACAACAAGTATAGCTCAAAAGCTTTAAACAATCACAACATTATCAATGTAAAATAATTATATAATTTTCACCTCATGTTTTCCATAGCCTTTAGTTTGGGGCATTTCATATTGTTCATAATTGTTCGCTATACCACCGCTAGCTTGAGTGGAGTCCGATCACGACCCGATTGGCTAGGTTGCCTCAATTGAGACATATACTTCAATCACCATTCCTTTTCACTTTTTCTGGAATTCAATATCAACACATTACCACCACGTGTGCATCATAGTGTCCTATCATGGCCCGATCGGCTAGGCCGCCTTACCAAGTCGTTTCCCTTTTCAATCAATCATCTCAATTCAATCTTTATCTCATATATATCATTTCATAGGCACTTGGGGCCACAACTATCACGTCATATACTTGGAACTAGGCCACATTTGTAATTTAAGATAACATGTGCACACAAGAGCAAATAAATTGTAAGTAGAGAAGAGACTTCACATAGATGGCACAAAATATGTAGCTTCAATCTCAATTTATGGTCTAAGCATTTCAATACATGATTCATATTCCTTTCACCTTTTCAAGTCATCAAAAATAACACATTGATCATATTGAGACACATCTTTCACGCATGTAAGGTTGCAATCCCAAACTTCATGTGAAAAACAATCAATACAACAATTCAACTTTAATCTTACCGTATTTACACAAACGACAACGGAGCTCAATTTCTAAAAGACGGGGTTTTAGCCATACATACCTTGTTTAGGCTTTCCTTAAGTTACTACAACGTTCCGGAATTTCTAGCAATCCCAATCTACTTAGAGATAAAACAAAATTGAACACAAATTAGTAAGGTATTTATGGTTTTAGCTCATTTGAGCATTTTATCAAATACTAGTTGAGCATCTTGATTTCAAATCTCTTTCACAAGGTTTCATTCATTCCCAAACCCAGTCTCGACTTATTTATGTTCAACAATCTTCCCACAAATCTAATTTGTAAATGCATGCATACATAATGATATTACATCTAAGAATCATTCCTCAATAATCCCATCTTATACCCAATACTCGAAATTAAAGGCTAATGTATAAAACCTTACCTCTGAGATGAAGAACTTGAGATTGGGTTCTTTAATTCTTGAAGATTGATGCAAGATTGCATGATTTGAATGTTGGGTTCCTCCTTCTCTCTCTAAACTTCTCTCACCTCTCTCTAGAATGCTCACGAAATCACCCCAAAAGGAACCCCAAAGCCTATATATTAAAATGGGGTCGGGACATGAAAATACGAAGATTAACCCATCCGAATTCGGGTCTACGGTCGCATAATGGACCGCAAACCAAGAATGTGGGCCACAGAATGCATCGCAAAATAGGTTCACAAAACAGGGAAACACCATCCCAATTTGCAACCAAATTTGCGATTGCGGATCGGTTATGCGGACCGCGTAATGGTTTTTGCAATCGCATATCAGACACAGGATCGCATTTTTCTAGCCTTTGATAATTTGATCATATATTTGGGTTGAAATGTCCAAATGACAAACGTTTTGAAGAGTTGGAAACTAGACTCAATTACCTTTCATATGATAGGTTGTTCATCACATAAGACCTTGTATATATTTAGATATGCTCGTTCAAAGTGAGGACTTGTGCAAACTCATTTGGAATCTTAGCCTATTATGAACTTTTCCCATTTGACTTTGGCTTAGGCCTTTCCTTGGGCCCCAAATTACTTACCATAAGACTCGTACACTTATTTACGAATTCCAATTGATCCCCACCATGTTAATGGCACACAAAATATTATAATTAGCCTACGTGGCACCACGAAATCCTAAATTACTCAGCAAAATTTTCGGAGGCCTTACAAGTAAAAGCTAGAGTTTTAATAAAAACAAGATTTTAGCATGAAATTTGTTAGGGAATGAAGTAAAAATCATATATTCATGAACCTTAGGTTATGGGTAACAATTTTCTTCAAAAACTTTCAGAATCTGGGCATGTGGGCAGGGGATGAATTTTAGAAACCTTGCATTTAGGGTTGGGAAATTAGCTAAATAGCTAGAATATGAACTCTTGAGCATGTATTGACTAGTTCTTACCCCATTTGAATAGTTTTTGGATCGTTCGACTCCAATTTAAGGGTTTGAGTAGGGGTGTGCATTCGAATCATTTTATCGATAAATTGATTTTGATTTCAATTTTTTTCTTATCGAGTTATCGATTTTGATTTTGATTTTGTCCTCTTCGATAATCGGTTTATCAATAAACCGATAAGATATACTAAGAAGATAAATTTTTTTTTACTCTTATTCTATAATACCCTTTCCTTTACCCTAAGTCCCTAACCCTATTATTTCATCTACCACATTTAAGGAATGATCATATTTATAGCTCAAGGGAATGAAGTTCAAATTAATGGAAAATCGAATTAGCCGTGATGGTGCATTTTTTTTATACCATTGGAGTGTTGATGGCATACATTTTATCCCTTACTTTAGTTTCATTTCGTGTGCTTGTTGACAGAATTTTTATGTTATAAACGATGTTCGTCTTATTTTAGCTTCTTTTTGTCCATATTTGTTAAGCATGTTTAGAGCGATATACTTTTCGTGGAATCCGGTAGATTTTCTTTTTGGTGTAATCGATAAATGAATCGATAAGCCCCAAAAATTGATAAATCAAAATCGAAAAAATTTAAACCTTATTGAAATGATAACGATAAGCATTTGTACAAATCGATAATCGATAAGTAATTATCGATAAGGGTCAAAATCGAATCGATAAATCGAATGTACAACCCTAGATTTGAGCGCCTTCTTGAAATTTGAAGTAAGCTAAGGTAAGTCTCCTTTCTAACCTTGTAAGAGGTAATTTTCCCCATAGGAGAAATAATTGAATATTTGCCATTAATTGTGAGGGCTGCGTACGCAAGAGGTGATGAGAGTCCGTGCGTAGCTACTATTATGCTTAAGTCCAGGTAGTTTAGGACCCAAAAGCATGTTTTCCTTGCAGTATTTGTAACTTTATTGTTAATTTAAATTGCTTAAATCATATCAGACTTGGAAAATGAATTTCTAAAAAGTTAAACATCATTTTCTGGACCGTTAAAGCGAAGTTTGACATTACTTTTGATAATTGATTTCATGATAAATTATTAATTGACTGCTTGATATATTTATTTGTGTATGACCGCATGTCGCACCCCCTTCTCTCGCGAAATCGGGTTTATGACATTTTGGAGGACAACTCGTTCCCTTTTGGGAATTGAGTTTTGAATTTAAGAGTCGCCACCTAATGATTAAAGTGCATTAGGACACTAAGAAGAGTTTTGATTTAGAAAACTAGAGATTGGGTAAGGGCTCGAAATTATCCCGAGGGGAAGGTGTTAGGCACCCCTCGAGATCCACTAATGCGGTTCCCGGCCATACTATAATTGTGACTTTAATTGTAAACAACAAGTAGACAAGTAAGAGTTTCAAATATGAGGGGGTTTTTCACATAATTATTGCAAGTAATTTGAAGTTAAAGGAAATTAAAGAAAAAAACTAAAATTTGAGAAAAATGGCAGTTTTGAAATTTCGAAAGAAATAAAATAAACAAGTAAAGTGAATGGGGTCCTAGGTTTATAAATAAAATGGATAACCCCACACAACACCCGGTAACCACTTATACACGTGGTGTTATCGTGTGGTCATCATATCCATATCTACACTTTCCCACCCTTTTAAGGTGCTAAAGCGCGGAATAGTTTTGTTACTTATCGCATGCTACTACCCGTCGCAATCCTGTCAGTCCCAGAGGTGTTTGGACTACTAATCCTACAGGGAAGGGGTATGAGGCTTTATAGTTTCAAAGGACAAAATGCTAAGGCGACAATCAAAATACATACGTAGCAAATATGGGGAGAAACACATAGCAGATAGAAAGGCTCAAACAAACCTCCTTAAAAACCAAAGAAAAGTAGATAGTTTAGCATGTCTTACACGTACTGATTAGGGCCTGTTTAAACTTAAAAGTCGTGGAAGACTGATCTATTGCATATTTCAAATAAGAAATCTGAATCAGGCCTACCTGCTGGTTGTAGCTAAAAATCTGATTCAGTTTACAAGTTTACATTATGGCTTGCCTAAGTGTTAAATGATAACTATAGGCATGATATCTATTAGTTTCAGAAAAGAAGTATATTGATATTAAGGGAAAGAAATTGTCAATTATAGGAACATAAATTATACAGATGTTAAGCATTGCTACTACTGATTTTAGACTTATAAGCGAACGAACGATTCAACATTGGTTGATAGCTCCTATAGGCATGCTTTCTAGGAGTTATTGATTTTAAACATTTTTACAGGCATAGCAAGAGTGCAAAAATCCTATGGGCATGGTATCTGAATACTGTTAGTTTTTAATCCTATAAACAGGCTTGCCTAGTGACCAATGCATATGTAGAGTCTAGATTTCTGGTTAACTTATAGACATGGTATCTATATATGATGATGCAGAAAACTATAGACATGGTATCTACATGTGATAATGCAGAATTCCTTATAGACATGGTATCTATATGGATGCATAAACCTATAGCCATGGTATCTATATGTGCAGACGTGCAGAAACCTTATAGACATGATATCTATATGGATGCATAAGCCTATAGACATGGTATCTATATGTGCAGAAGCGCAGAAACCTTCTAGTCATGATATCTATGTAGATGCAGACGTGCAAAGCTGTAGGCAGGATATATGAATACATAAGTGTAGTAATTCCCTATAAGCATGATATCTACCCCTTTTGCATGTGTGGTTACCCTTCCCTTTTTTCACTAATCACCCCAGAAGTTTATTACAAAAATTATTATAGTCCTAAAAAAATAGAGAAACTACATTAGAAAAATTAAAATTACAACCAAGGAGAGCCTGATTCAGACTTCTTGTCTGAAGCATGAAGTAAATCAACTCCAAAAATAAAGATCCAAAGCCTTTCTCTTATTTGGGATGTGTCAGAGTTCCCTAAGAGCCTCAAATGGACTACGGCCAGTGCTCACACCCAAATACATTGCAGGATTGAGTCATAGTGCAGTGTGGAAGGGCCAGCGCTCAAGTGTCCAAGTTCAGAGAGAACTCAAGGTCCCAAGGCAAGGCTCACAGGAGGGGGGAAGAACTTAGAAACTAGGTATAAATGTAAATGCAGAGAGGGAATTCTGAAAGGGGAAAAGGGGAAGTGGCAAAGATAGGCTAGCGGTCATACCCAGTAATAGAAAATGCTGGCACACCCCACCAGTATGTTAGAACATATTGTTTCGGGAGTTAGGATCCCCTAAGGGATCAAGTCCAAACATGAACATTAACTTGAATATTGCCATGTTCTGAACTACAACTAAAAGCACATAGAGGGAGACAGGGGTGCAGGGATTCACAATAGAAATAGATGAAAGGAAATTAACAAGCTAGTTAACATTTAACTCCACATAAACAGTAAAGTAGACATCGATGAAGGGTTGTAAGTAAACACGTTGGGATGATGCTGAAACCAAAAATAGAACATACCAGTCTCATGGAAATAAGCAAAGGAAAGCAGTAGTCTTGTAAAGCCAAAGTGCAAACGAGTAGTCAGAATGTTATGGATTCCGGCGAGCTTCAGGTAGAACACAGTAGAAGACGATTAGGGTTTCGAGAACATTTGAGAGAGTTTGAGAGAGGGGGTATTCAGAGGTGGCTGATAGAAGTGAAATGAGGGGATTAAGGTAGTCTTTAGGATTAAAAAAGGCAAGGGCGGATAAGGGTCATTGATCTCAGAGATCAACGACCAGGATAAAAAAGGGTTTGGGTCGGGTAGTTTTAAATGGGTTAAGGGTTGGGTGAAATTGGAATTGGGCTGCTTTGTTTGAGGTTCAAAATTAGGTTAATTGGGGAATTAATTTGGGCTATAATTGAAACAGAATGGGGCTAGATTTTAAATAGCCAGTTTTTTCCCTTTTTATTTTATAAAAATAGGTAAATGATTTTTGAAAATAAATTAAGGGTACTGGTTCAATTAATAATATATAAATATTAATTTAAAAATATTGGAACCAATTTCATAGTTATAAAATACTATTACATCTTAAAATAGGCTAGAATAACAATTATATGCAATTTAGCTTTAAAATACTAAATAAATTTATAAGATTGTATAAAAATTACCTTAGATATATTTTGGTACAAATATAAGAATAAAAATAAGTTTTCACCAAAAATGATAATTTGAGGGACAATTATTGGTGTGTGTATTGTCAAAATAGGGCAATAAATTGATTTAAAAATATTTAAAAATTGGAAAACATACTAAAACACTTGAGCATACTTATATATACTTATAAATGCTATTTTGAAAGTATTTTCATTTAAAAAAATACATAGGAAAAAACTGGGTACCAACAGTTGCCCCTCTTTACCCCGGAAGGATGAAAGAGTTATCGCATAACCGAACGAAACGGTTTGAAGAATTTGACCGTGCTATGGTTCCTGAGCTGCCTATATATCCATGGTCTTACAGGAATCATGCCATATGTAGTTCAGGATCCATCGGCGGAATATGCCGATAGGGTTTTTCCAAGATCAAATGCAATATTCAGGTTGGGATGGATGGGTAAAGTCTAGTAGGGCTGCGGGAATTGGAGAGGGATCGCTCCTTTTGGGACGATCGTTGCTCGCCAGTTTAACTGCAAATAAGTAATACAAGCATATATTGTGCGAAAATTTAAATATGAAGCAATTTCCCGTTGGACCATGAATGCTGTCTTTGGACGGTTAGGATGACGCCCTCAGACTATGACGTCCTGGGCCATGAAGCATTTAATAAAGGATTCGCAGGCCAAGAAATGATGTTCTCGGGCTATGCGAATGATGCCTCCGAACCATGATGCCTTTGAATAATGATATGCAAAAGAAAAAAGGGGGTCCTCAGGCTATGACATGGAATTCTCGGGCTATGAGAATGGTGCCTTCGAACAATGATGCCCTTGGACAATTTGACGATCTTTCAGCCCATGAAATGAAGAAGGTGGCGATCGTTTAGCCCATGAAATGCAGTAAGTGGCGATCTTTCAGCCCATAAAATGCAATAAGTGGCGATCTTTCAGCCAGCAAGTGTAAATGAAGCGGTGATATTTCAGCCATGCAACATGTAAATAAAGTGGCGATGTTTCAGCCATGAGGGTGTAGATGTGGAGATCTTTCACCATACAAGCGTAAATAAAGTGGCAATATTTCGTCCATGCAGGATATGCAGAGGTGGCAATCTTTCAGCCATGCAAGTGTAAATAAATTAGCGATATTTTAGCCATGCAGGATGTGCAGAGGTGGCGATCTTTCACCCATGCAAGCGTAAATAAAGTGGCGATATTTCTGCCATGCAGGATGTGTAAAGGTTGCGATCTTTTAGCCGATGCAGATGTAAATATGGTGGCAATATTTCAGCCATGCAGTTCGAAGTAGGGCTTAACCTCGGAAGGTAGAATGGTAGCCTTATGCAATGCAGAGAATGCAGATGAGACAAAGCTTAGTCTCGGAAGGCAGAATGGTAGCCTTATGCAATGTAGAGAAATGCATATAGAGACAGAGCTTAGTCTTGGAAGGAAGAATGGTAGCCTTATGCAATGCAGAGAATGCAGATGGAGATAGAGCTTAGTCTCGGAAGGCATAATGGTAGCCTTATGTATTGCAGAGAATGCAAATGGAGACAGAGCTTAGTTTCGGAAGACAGAATGGTAGCCTTATGCAATGTAGATAATGCAGATGGATACAGAGCTTAGTCTCGGAAGGGAGAATGGTAGCCTTATGCAATGCAGAGAATAAAAGGCAAATAGCAATAGAATTTATTAGTTGGTAGTTGATTGCGATATTGTGGTTGCTGGTGATATTTCACTAGAATACTGGCCGTGAATAGGTACGGTGGTTCTGAGAGTTGTATTCCTGCAAAGTATGAGTTGTATAATTATATTCGATGATTTTGCGACTTGGGACCCTGCATCCAAAGAAAAATTATGAGTTTTGCAAAGGAGAAAGGTTAGTTTGTATCCCCACTGACTTTGTTCAACCTGCTCGGCTCTGATTTGGTGATACTATATGTATCCTTGGGGTATCATTGCTAAACAGAGCAATTTTGGTGACAGACATGCATGATTTAGTAAAAATATAGCATAAATACATAATTAAGAATAGTTTTCTTTAGATGAACCAACGAGTGAGACGTGGTCCAAGACATTACAACTTCTCTTTATACGGAATTTTGAGGGTCCTCCTAAAAATTCTGCCCCAGTTTGCTAGGATGCCGTTTCTGACGGTTGCTAACAATAAATGGCTGAAATCAACTTTGGAATTTTGAGGGTCCTCCTCAAAATTCTGCCCCAGTTTCCCATTGCAGGGGAAAATGAAAATTTTATTGAATTGTGACCGAACCCATAAGGCTGCCTAAGTGTCCCCTCTTAGACAGAAATTAGGTCAGACGTAGTTCAAATTACTTAAGGAAATCATAAATGGTTATACATAGTATCGCTTGACTACATCTGAATTGATCGGCTTTGGCCAAACTTCTCCGTCCATTTCTGCGAGTATGAGGGCTCCTCCTGTTAGAACCCGGTGAACCATATATGGGCCTTGCCAGTTAGAAGAGAACTTCCCTTTGGCTTCATCTTGATGGTGAAAAATCTTCTTTAACACCAGCTGCCCCGGCGTAAACTGTCTTGGCTTGGCTCTTTTGTTGAAGGCTTTGGACATTCTGTTCTGATAAAGTTGACCATGGTAAACTGCATTCATTATTTTCCCATCAATAAGAGCCAACTACTCGTAATGACTCTTCACCCATTCTGCATCATTGAGTTCTGCTTCCTGTATGAACCTTAGGGAGTGAATTTCTACCTCGGGGGGAATGACCGTTTCTGTATCATAAAACAACATATAGGGGGTTGCCCCAGTTGATGTGCAGACTATGGTGCGGTACCCCAATAAAGCAAATGATAATTCCTTATGCCACCCATTTGGTGAAATAATAAATTACTACTAGGATAAACCTGTGCCCATTTGATGCGACAGGTTCGATTGGTCCGATAACATCCATCCCCCATGGCATAATGAAAGACGTTTTCTCGGCATCTTCTTCATCCATCCAGATCTGATGATACCCAGCAAAACAACCTACAAATGATTGCAATTCATGTTTGGTGCAATTTTCAATCAAGATGTGTCTGTTCAACAAGGGGAAGTCGTCTTTCGGACTGTCCCGGTTGAGATCCCGGTAGTCGACACAGACCCTGACCTTCCCATCTTTCTTTCTTACTAGAACAATGTTGTCTAACGATGTTGGATACTCTACCAATCTGAGAATCTTAGCTTTGACCTGCTTAGTGACTTCTTCTTTGATTTTCAGACTCATGTCTGGCTTGAACTTTCTGAGCTTCTATTTTACTGGCGGGCATGTTGGATCGGTCAGTAGTTTGTGAGCCACAATAGATGTACTCAAACCAGCCATGTAGTCGTACGACCATGCGGATATGTCCTCATATTCTCTCAGAAACTCTGTGTACTCTTCCTTCTCTGATGGAGACAAATGAACGCCTATTCGTGTTTCTTTGATGCTTTTTGCATCTCCCAAGTTAACAATCTCAATCTCGTCCAGGTTGGACTTAGGCCGATTTTCAAAATTCTCAACTTCTTTAACAATCTCTTCTGGTATATCATCTTCCTCTGAATCTATGTCCGTTTGTTGCATTATCTCATTGCATGTCACAGTCATTGGTTCATCAAGATAAGTAATAGTAATATTGTATAAGTAAAGTAATGAGAGAAAATTATAAGAGTAAGATTTATAAGAAAACTGAAATGCTTTGATAAATTCCATAACTGCTTTTTGAACATCGGAGCTCTTTCTTGAAAAAATAAAAATGCGAAAGGAAAGTAAACTAGTAAGATAAAATATAATGCATGATGCTTTGTTCAGATTTACTACCCCGAAGCTTTCCGGGCTATGGTAGTTCTAATGGTCCAGTTATTGAGGCGTGCTCCTCTGCTTATAGCTTGTATGGAAGGGCCTTCCTCCCCCTCCTCCTCGAAAATGACACAACAATCCATATCACCATCTTCTAGGAACAGATTCCTTACGGCTGCCAGTGCATCCTCTTCTTCTAACCCACAAATAACTTCGGTCGGTTAGAAAATTTGCTCCAAGCGTGGTATTGGCTGCTCCAACAGGTAGTAAGGCCCGCGCCATGGTGGCGACTAGTGGTTGAACTCCTCCCAAGTGTACTCATATCCCAAACCAAAAGTGGTACCATGTTTCTTCAGCTTGATAGGCTTAGCGATTCCTTGGAGATTCTTGCCAAGTCCCTTGCCAGCCTCATATCCGCACCAGTTCAATATGCTTTCAATTTTGTTGTCCCACCACTTGTTCTTATCAATGGTGTTGACTCGCTCGATGTGGTGGTAAGTTTCTCCACCTATGCTTTTTCTTCCTCCAATTGTTGGGATGGTCTGGCGACTATATATGGGATTGCTACCGTCTCCTGGAATGATCACCTCTTGGTGATTCCACTCAGACTTTGTTGCCTGATATAGTGTTGATGCTACATCCCTAGAGTTATGAATCCATGGTCGTCTCAACAATATATTTTAGGACGATGGCACGTCTATCACTTGAAAATCAACATCAAACCAAGTAGGCCCCATTTGTAGACACAAGCTAATTTTCCCAATGGTAGACCTTTGAGAACCGTTGAAGGCTTTGATGTTGATGGCCCTGTCCTTGATCTCATGCAGACCTTTTCCCAATGTCCTGAGTGTTACCAATGGACAAATGTTGAGGCTGGACCCTCCATCAATCAGGATTCTGGTGATTAAGTAATCTTCGCACTGCAGTGATGTGCAATGCCTTGTTGAGGATCAAACCTTCTAGCGGCAGTTCATCATCATGAAAAGTTATCTTGTGACTTTCCAATACCTGCCCTACGATATTTGCCATTTTTCCTTTAGTGATGTTACTTGGTACATATGCCTCACTCATTACCCTTAACAGAGCATTCTTGTGTGCATCGGAGCTTTGTAGCAAAGCTAGGATAGAAATATGTGGTGGCGTTTTGTTCAGTTCATCAATGACTGAGTATTCTTTCGCTTGTATATTTCTCCAGAGATAATCGGGCCCAGTTTTGGTGATGGTTTGCTGACTATAGGTCTTCTTACTCGACTCAGCCAAGTGTTCCGGAGTATAAACCCTGCCAGTTCTTGTCATACCCTGTGCCGCAACTGCTTTCCCGGACTCAGCTTTCCCTTTCCTTCTTTCCTCGGCTGTGTAGTCCCAAGGGATGACCTTTATGTGGAATGGTGTTATAGTTGACATTGCTACTGGAATGGGCACCCTTTCTTTGGAAGGTAATACAACAACTTCAAATGGTACAGGTGCATTTGCCGGGGACCCAAACTCGACCTCAATTGGTGTCAGCGTCTTTGTAGAAGATGGTGTTTCAAACTCAAGTGGTATGGACATGTTCACCTCGACGTCTCCAGAAGGCTGAATCTGGACTACAATTAGATTAAGGGTGACAGTTGGTTTCTTTGGATTGTTGCCTTCTGCGATTAGACTGATTGATCCTTTGGGGTCCCAGTCATCCTCTATCTCAATCATGTGAACACCTTCACCCTTGTGGTCTGGTAAAGGGTTTTTGTGGACATTCGGAGCAGGCTCCTTTGCCACGATAATCTTGTTGTCAATCAATGCCTGGATCTTATCCTTCAGGGAGCGACATTCATCAATGGTATGCCATTTCATGCCAGAATAGTATGCACAAGTTTTGTTTGGTTTGACCCATTGGGAAGGGTTTTCTGGGGTTATAGCAGGGATAGGGGTGACATAACCAACAGCTTTAAGCCTTTCATACAGCTAGTTAATGGGTTCAACAATGGCGGTGTAATGTTTGGGAGGTCTGCGGTTGAAATTTGGTCGAGGTCTAGGAAAGTTTTAGCGAGTGGTAGGTGATTGATAGTGGGATGGTTGAGTGTGTAGGCTTGATAGAAGTGTGCAGGCTGGGAATATCTGGGTGAAGCAAGTTGGTATGTAGGAGGTGGAGGTGATTGATAAGTATGCGGTGGAGTTTGGTAGAAAGGTGAGGGTGTTTGGTAATTTGGAGTGGGATGATATATAAGTGGAGGCATTGGATAAGTTTGTATTTGACAGGTGATTTGGTTCTCTGAGCAACCATTACGGCGCCAACATCCTTTTTCTTGGACGCACCACCAGACTGTAGAGCCTTATTGGTAGCTCGCAAGGCTTCAAAGTTCGTAACCATACCACTTTTGATACCTTCCTCGATCCTTTCTCCTAGCTTGATGATGTCAGAAAATTTGTGACTCTCGATCAGCATCAGTCTTTCATAGTATTGCGGATCCTGAGCCAGGACGAAGAACTTGTTCATTTGTTCTTCCTCTAAAGCAGGTCGGACCTTAGCAGCCTCTGATCTCCAACGAGTGGCATACTCAAGGAGTGTTTCTATAGGTTTCTTATTTAAATTATGAATGTAAAACACATCCGGTGCATTTTCCATATTGAAACTGAATCTATCCATGAAGTCGGATTCCATACTCACCCAGTTCGACCACTTCTTCGGGTCTTTGGAAATGTACCAAGACAGGGCATCTCCTTTCAGGCTCCTCATGAAAAGTTTCATTCGAATCCTTTGGTCCTTCCCTACTCCGACCAGCTTGTATCAGTACGTTCTCAAATGAACTTTGGGATCCCCTGTGCCATCAAACATCTCGAACTTAGGAGGTTTGTACCCCTCAGGAAGTCCGACATCTGGTTGGATGCAGAGGTTTTCGTAGTTCAACCCCTCAATTCTTTTGCTTTCTTCGACGCCCTGGATTTGGCTAGTCGGTTTCTTGTGTTCTTCTGCCACGTTCCTGATAAGTGAGTCTTTATCATCAGACTCAGGTGTGCTTGAGATGGGTTTAGTGAAGTGTGGTATGGTTATCACATAGATGGGGGTGTTACGGTGAGTGTTGAGATGGTCATTTATGGAGTTTAAAGGTTCCGGGATAAGCAATGGGGTATTGTTGGAAGTGTGGCAAGTATCGCAGTGATGATGATGAGCTGGATGGTTTTGTGGTTTCGGGATGTTTTGTGGAGGTATGGGGTTCTGAGCATTTGGGAAACTCATATCTGGGTGGTGAGGGAAAATGGAAAGCTTTCCAAGTTCCAAACTTGGTCCAGTTCCTCCTAAAATTTCAATATTTTTTGCTCAAGTTGGGATGCACTTCCTTTGGAGGCCTGAGTACCCTGAGTAATTTCTACCCGATCAACCAATTTAATCTTTCTGATGTTGCTCAAATCTTCCATCTATCCCTTGTTCATGTTTCTGGCAGGACTAGGAGGAGGAGTGGGTGGAGGCCCCTTGGATCTTGTAGAGTAGGATGATGATGCCAGAGTGCACGAACTAACCTTCGTAGAGGGGAATAAAAGAAAAGTAAAACAAAAAAGGTAACAAGTTAGTGAGGATCATAAGAGAAGATGTTGAGATATTTAAACACATAGTGCGAGAACATAAATCATGTCCTAATTTTTGGTACCTCTTTGTGCCTGAGGTAGGCCTAGCGACAAATTCATTTGGAGAACTTATAATGCTAAATGCCTTATTTTATTGATAAAAAATAAGACGAATCCCAAAATGACACTAAATAACAGGAAATAAAATGTCACTAATGGCCATTGGCCTTATAACATTCATAAACGGAAAACGTAAATTCCTATCTACTTGGTCCCAGAAGAACCTTCCCCAGACTCGGCATCTTTGGCTCCATCGAATAACTTTACCAGCTCACGAAGTCCTAACAACAAGTAGGATCTGGCCAGGTGTCCACCTTCATTTTCTTCAGCATTCTGGTAGTCCTCGATCCTCTTTATGAATTCCTTTCCAGCTCCACTAAACCCCGCTCTAAGTACCCCAGCCGCTTGTTGGCACTGACAGGCATGGCTTTCCATTCTTCAATCAGCTTTTGGTGAGCTTCCTGAATTTCATGGTGCTCACTTTCAATAACAACAACCCAGTATATAATCCCACTTAATGGGGTATGGGGAGGGTAGTGTGTATGGAGACCTTACACCTAACCTGTGGTAGAGAGGATGTTTCCAAATAGACCCCCGACATCCTTCCCTCCAATAACTTCCTACCTTTCTCTTGGGGAGACTCGAACTCACAACCTCACACTCCTGAATCATCTTGTGCAGTTGGTTGTACTTGACCTATGCTTCAGCCTTTTCATCGATGATCCTGTATCCTCGAACAAATCCGGGTTGACCCATACCATTATGATTATCTTCAACCCAACTTGGATAGTATGGAGTATAACCAGCATGGTATCTGTTTGGCTCGATGCTATCCCTTCCTAGGATGATTTTGCAGTGCCACATATGCTGAGCTTGACACTTTAGGGCTATCATCATCTTGAAATTCGGCCCGGAAGTGACTCATCTTGTTGACCCTTGCTATAACATACTTCCTTCCAGCCTTTCTCATAACCCGGAGAGGGAGATAAGGATAAGTTTCTCTCAAACGGATAAGTATCAGAAATGGTGCATCTCGAGATCGGGAAATGAACTCTTCAGTAGGGAACCATTCGAACATCCATTGTACTTGGTCCTCTTTTAGATTTTCAAATAGTTCTACCCATCCTTTGGCATCATCCGGCTGAGCAAACATGTTGGGCATGTATTTCATCCTCCTTGACCGATGGAAGGCAATATGATCATCCCAGTCCCTACACTGAATCTCCTGTCGATACTCACCCTTTAGAGGTGCTCCATGATCCAGAGTTGGAGTAGCAAGTTGCAGCCCTCAAAGTGTTTGGCTCCATGTTGACATTTCTCCAAGGCTCGATATATTTTTGCGATGATCATAGGCACTATGCTAAATATCTACCCGCCAATTCCCTCCATTAAAGTTTTGGTGACCATGGCTAGCCTGGTATGGATTCTAGCCTTCTTCATTGGAAATACTATCATCCCCAAGAAGCAGAACATAAAGACAAAGACCCTCGGTGGATATGCCCCAATGATGTGAGGGAGAACTCATCAAGATATGTATGATAAGATTTGATGTGACCGTACCTCTCGTACAAATAATCAAAGGGAATGTATGACTCCTTCAAGCAGTTAAGTCAGGATTCTTCTTTAGACCCATCATCTTTAGAAAACCTCTACCCTTGCATTTTTTTGGCATTAACAAACTCGGAGATTCCCATGGTATACCCGCCAGTCCTCCTATTTCCTCGAGCAGGGGTGTCATCTCAATGTCCCTAAAGCGGAACACAGGCCTGTCGTAATCCCAGAAAAGTGTAGCATTCTCTATGATTTTGTTGTTGGGTTGGACCTCCAGGAGGAAAGGTAGATTTCCTAGGTATTTCCGGACAAGCGTCTGATCACTGGAATGAAGATCTCTCCACCATCTTAGCAATCTTGGGTGGATGTTGATTACCATGCTGAATTTGGGGACTTCATGCCTCGTTTCTGCAAGACAAAAAGTGTTAGGCCCTTACCCCCAGCAGAATCGACTATTAAATACCAATAATTGGCATAAAAGTATTTAGTTCTCAAAATAAGTGCACAGAATATGGTAGTGTCCGTTTGGGTTTCAAGGAAACCCAGTGGACTTTGGACAAGGCTATCTTAAAGAGTCATTATGCGTACAACATAATTGACTCAGCTAGGTTCGACAGTGATGCATGCACCTTTAAATAGAGTAAGTATTCTACGTGAGTTTTAGACTGGTACCCTTGAGCGAACAACTCAAGAGGTAAAGGCACGGAACCGTCGACTACACCGTTGATCGACTGGTTTTACCGCAAATATGCCTTTGCCGGATTTAGAGGGTGATAATATCGGAAGGGCGCAACCACTCATTATAAGCGTTGCTACGGTATTTTGTTTGACACGAGTGGAATATGATGTTGAATATGAAATTACAATAATCAAACAAGTTTCCACGTATTTGCGCGTTCATAAAGTAATAATTACAACAGTTTCATATAATTTACAATAATATTAAAGGAAAGCGGTAAAGGAAAATATTAAGAGAAATAAAGGAAAGAAACAAAGAGTCAAGTCAGCTTCGAAGTAGAAGAGGGAAATAAGTAATTAAAGGCTTTAAACAAATAAAGACATATAAAGAAGCATAAAGTCACAAATAGCATGAAATGGTAAAAGCCTTAAAGAAATCCCCAGCAGAGTCGCCATGCTGTCGCACCCTTTTTCTCGCGAAATCGGGTTTATGATATTTTTTGAGGATAACTCGTTCCCTTTTGGGAATTGGGTTTGAATTGAAGAGTCGCCACCTAATGATTAAAGTGCATTAGGACACTAAGAAGAATTTTGATTTTGAAAACTAGAGATTGGGTAAGGGCTCAAAATTATCCCGAGGGGAAGGTGTTAGCCACCCCTCGAGATCCACTAGTGTGGTTCTCGGCCATACTATAATTGTGACTTTAAGTGCAAACAATAAGTATAAAAGTAAGAGTTTCAAATATGAGGGTTTTTTTCACATAATTATTGCAAGTAATTTGAAGTTAAAGGAAATTAAAAAAAAACTGAAATTTGAGAAAAATGGTAGTTTTGAAATTCCGAAAGAAATAAAATAAACGAGTAAAGTGAATGGGGTACTAGGTTTATAAATAATATGGATCACCCCACACAACACCCGGTAACCACTTATACACGTGGTGTTATCGTGTGGTCATCATATCCATATCTACACTTTCCCACCCCGTTAAGGTGCTAAAGCGCGGAATAGTTTTGTTACTTATCGCATGCTACTACCCATCCCAATCCTGTTAGTCCCAGAGGTGTTTGGACTGCTAATCCTACAGAGAAGGGTATGAGGCTTTATAGTTTAAAAGGACAAAATTCTAAGGCGACAATCAAAACACATACGTAGCAAATATAGGGAGAAACACATAGCAGATAGAAAGGCTCAAACAAACCTCCTTAAAAACCACAAGAAAAGAAGATAGTTTAGCATGTCTTACACGTACTGATTAGGTCTTGTTTAACCTTAAAAGTTGTGGAAGACTGATCTATTGCATATTTCAAATAAGAAATCTGAATCAGGCCTACCTGCTGGTTGTAGCTAAAAATCTGATTCAGTTTACAAGTTTACCATATGGCTTGCCTAAGTGTTAAATGAAAACTATAGGCATGATATCTATTAGTTTCAGAAAAGAAGTATATTGATATTAAGTGAAAGGAATTGTCAATTACAGGAACATAAATTATACAGATGTTAAGCATTTGCTACTACTGATTTTAGACTTATAAGCGAACGAACGATCCAGCTTTGGTTGATAGCTCCTATTGGCATGCTTTCCAGGCGTTACTGATTTTAAACATTTTTATAGGCATAGCAAGAGTGAAAAAATCCTATGGGCATGGTATCTGAATACTGTTAGTTTTTAATCCTATAAACAGGTTTTCCTAGTGACCAATGCATATGTAGAGTCTGGATTTCTGGTTAACTTATAGACATGGTATCTATATGTGATGATGCAGAAACCTATAGACATGGTATCTATATGTGATAATGCAGAATTCCTTGTAGACATGGTATCTATATGGAGATGCAGAATTCCTATACACATGGTATCTATATGGATGTATAAACCTATAGCCATGGTATCTATATGTGCAGACGTGCAGAAACCTTATAGACGTGATATCTATATGGATGCATAAGCCTATAGACATGGTATCTATATGTGCAGAAGCGCAAAAACCTTATAGTCATGATATCTATGTAGATGTAGACGTGCAAAGCTGTAGGCAGGATATATGAATACATAAGTGTAGAAATTCCCTATAAGCATGATATCTACCCCTTTTGCATGCGTGGTTACCCTTCCCTTTTTTTCACTAATCACCCCAGCAGTTTAATACAAAAATTATTATAGTCCTCAAAAATAGAGAAACTACATTAGAAAAATTAAAATTACAACCAAGGAGAGCCTGATTCAGACTTCTTGTCTGAAGCATGAAGTAAATCAACTCCAAAAATAAAGATCCAAAGCCTTTATCTCATTTGGGATGTGTCAGAGTTCCCTAAGAGCCTGAAATGGACTCCGGGCAGTGCTCACACCCAAAAACATTGCAGGATTGAGTCATAGTGCAGTGTGGAAGGGCCAGTGCTCAAGTGTCCAAGTTCAGAGGGAACTCAAGGTCCCAAGGCAAGGCTCACAGGAGGGGGGTAGAACTTAGAAACTAGGAATGAGTGTAAGTGTAGAGAGGGAATTCTCAAAAGGGAAAAAAGGGGAAGTGGCAAAGATAGGCTAGTGGTTATACCCAATAATAGAAAATGCTTGAACACCCCTCCAGCCTATTAGAACACATTGTTTCGGGAGTTAGGACCCCCTAAGGGGTCAAGTCCAAAAATGAACAATAACTTGAACATTGCCATGTTCTGAACTGCAACTCAAAGCACATAGACGGAGAAAGGGGTGCAGGGATTCACAACAGAAACAGAGGAAAGGAAATTAACAAGCTAGTTAACATTTAACTCCACATAGATAGTAAAGTAGACATGGATGAAAGGTTGTAAGTAAACACGTTGGGATGATGTTGAAACCAAAACTAGAACATACCAGCCTCAAGGAAACAAGAAAAGGAAAGCAGTAGTCTTTTAAAGCCAAAGTGCAAACAAGTAGTCAGTATGCTATGAGTTTAGAAGAGAACTGTGAGATTATAAGTGTTTGAAGTGTGTAATGTGTGTTAATCGTGCGTTGTGTTATAGAAGGTCATGTATTTATAGTGTAGAAAGCAAAAAGAAATAGGTAAGAAAACAGTTTGAAAATCAATCACACAAGGTGTTCCTTTAATTAAGGGATTCTGATTTCAAACGGGCAAAACTAATTAAGGAAAGAGATTAATCAAACACTTTTCAAAGCAGTACAAGAGGGGTACATACATAGAGGTTTATTTAAGGACAAGGTCTTGACAGTACACGGTTTGTGCAAATAAGGCAAGGGAATCAATTAACATCTAGTAAATCAAAAATTGAAGATTTTGTATGAACGAACTAAGTTAGAAAGATGGGAAAGATTGTAACTTAAGGAAAATCAGTAACAATCAATTAGACTTATTAAAAGGAATAATGAATCAATCACAAGTTGGAAAACCCTTTCGAAGAAAGATTCGTCATATATAAAAGCATACTAACACGTTAAACATGAAGAATTTGTCATGCTATTTCATAGAAGAGTCTAGTGTAGGGGAATTAGAATTGTCTGCAAACAAAAGAAGTTCACACTTAGTTCATAGACTCAGAGGTTAGTCTGAAAGAGTCAAGGGTTCTCAAACAGAACCCTAATTCAATCATATGACCAAACTTGGAGGAACCCCCAGATTCTACGGTTTCTACCTCGAGTCAAATACAGAGATGAGGAGGCAACAGGATCAGAGATTTCTTTTCAAGATCTCATTAGAAGACAAGCAAATAAAAATAAAATTCAAAGCAAATAGAGTGAAGGAGTATAATGAGAGAACATTCATGATAGTAGAAGAAACACGTTTAAGAAAAAACTTTCAGAAAGGACTTTAAACAAGGTTCAGTAGAAGAGAAAACAATAAACATTTAGGAACACAATAGCAGATATAGTAGAAGAAGGTACCTTTTCAGAAGGAACATAGCCAAGGTTTAGAAGAGAAAAGAAATAGTATAACACTTAAGGATACAATAGAAGAAATATGTTTAAAGAGGTCCTTTTAGAAGAACTCAAACACGGTTCAGTAGAAGACAAACAAAACTTAAGAACTTAGTAGAAAACACAGTAGAAGAACACAAGAATACCGAAAAAGCACAGCAAGAGAACATGTAGGAAACCACAACAATATAGACATGTGAGAGCATGGTATACGAACACCGTAGGAAAACGAAACAAAGAAAGAATAGAAGAACATTTATAGTAGAAGGAAAGCATAAGAAAGCAGTAGAAGCACATGCGTGGTAAAAAAAAAGAAAATATGAACACAGTGGAGACAAATACACACAAAAAAAGGAAAAGAAAAGTTGGAGAAACATTTTAAACCTTTAAAAAATCCTAAATCGAAGAGAAGTGATTTTAAAACATAATTTTTGAAAGAAAAATTGAGGAAACCGTTTAAAACCCGAAATAGAGCACAAATATGTGACAGATCTAAGAAAAATCGGAAAGAACCTCGAGTTGTCAGGGTTTCAGAGGAACTCTAGAATGAGAAAGGCTTGGAAAAAGTTCGATCGGAGTCGGATAAGTCAGAACCAGGCTCAAAACACCATCGTACGCCGGAGCAAGGCTGGAGATGGCCATAGAACCTAGAGTTTGGAAACATCTGAACGAAAACCTTCGAGGTCAGACATTGAACCTTCGAATACCAAGTGTTTAGGAGTAGAAGGAGATGAGTTTAAGCCATCTATGGCCTAAGAGGCAATGGATTCCGATGAGCTTGAGGTAGAAGACAGTAGAAGACGATTAGGGTTTCGAGAACATTTGAGAGAGTTTGAGAGAGGGGGTATTCAGAGGTAGCTGATAGAAGGGAAATGAGGGGATAAGGGTAGTCTTTAGGATTAAAAAAGGCAAGGGCGTATAAGGGCCGTTGATCTCAGATATCGACGGCAAGGATAAAAAGAGGTCTAGGTCGGGTAGTTTTAAACGGGTTAAGGGTTGGGTTAAATTGGAATTGGGCTGGTCCGTTTAAGGTCTGAAATTAGGTTAATTGGGGAATTAATTTGGGCTATAATTGAAACAAAATTGGGCCAGATTTTAAATAGCCATTTTTTCCCTTTTTATTTTATAAAAATAGGTAAATGATTTTTTAAAATAAATTAAGGGAACTGAGTCAATTAATAATATATAAATATTAATTTAAAAATATTGGAACCAATTTCATAGTTATAAAATGCTATTAAATCTTAAAATAGGCTAGAATTGCAATTATAAGAAATTTAGCTTTAAAATACTAAATAAATTTATAAAAATATATAAAAATTAACCTAGCTATATTTTGGTATAAATATAAGAATAAAAATAAATTTTCACCAAAAATAATAATTTAAGGGACAATTATTTATTTTTGTATTGTCAAAATAGGGCAATAAATTGATTTAAAAATCTATAAAAATTGGAAAAAATACTAAAATACTTGGGCATACTTATATATGTATATATATGCTATTTTGAAAGTATTTGAATGTAAAAAATACATAGAAAAAAATTGGGTATCAACACTGCGTCGCATGTATGATTCGTGAGCGAGGTAATAGATGCATCTATGGTTCACGTCGTTCGAACCTACGGCACTGCATACTTTATTTTAATGTTGGATCGGGCCGTACGACCTAGACATTATTTGCGCATGCTGCTTGCTTGGTACTTTCTGTTATTTGAATTGTCTTAAATGCTTTGGAATGTAGGTTTTTAACTGAAATGTTATCTATGAAAGAGCCTGTCACTTCCTATTATCGATTGTTATTTATTCATTGACATTCATGCTTAGAGTAACACTTAAATTATATCATTATTGACCCTAGTAAGTGTCAAGTCGACCGCTCATCACTACTTCTTCGAGGTTAGATTGGATACTTATGGGTACATATTGTTTATGTACTCATACTACACTTTTGTACTTAAATGTACATGATCTGAGGCAGGTGGATCTAGCTACCAGTCCTGCGCGCGTTCCTGATACTTGACCTCTCTCCACGGTGAGCTGCCCCTTCTGAGTCGTTCAGTAGTATGACAAAGTCTTTTCTCTTGTTATTACTATTTATTCTGTTTCAGGCAGTAGGACAGTTACATTTTTTTGTACATTCTACAATTGCCCTAGGACTTATGACACTAGTTCCTTGCACGCACATTGTAGACTATTATTTTGGGGATGTATTTATTTTATTATAAACTTTTTAATTATCGACTGTTTAAAAGTTTAAGATTTAAAAATATTGGGATTGTTTTGGGTAAAATAAATGAGCACTCGGCAGTTGATTAGGGTTGGCTTGCTTAACAATGGTGTTGGGTGCCATCACGGCCTATAATGAAATTTGGATCATGACATCATCCTAATACTGTCACGACCCATTTTCCATAATAGGTCATGATGGCGCCCGACACCGTTGTTAGGCCAGCCAACGCGGAAGTACAATTAAGTTCTCTAATTTTAAGAAAACCTAGGTTCTACCCAAAATCCCCATTTTCACCCATGAAAACCTTGATTTTTAAGTGGAAAACATGTTAAATGATGTTAATGATTGAAAGAAACAAGTAAAAATCGGCTTACAACTGATTTGGAATGAAACTTGCTCTTAAAAAATCGCCCAAGGTTTTTATGTTTGGAAGGATGGTGAAAAATGACTTAAAATTCGACTAAGTATGGAATTGCAGGGCCTCTGATGTCGCAATTGGGAACTGGGGTTCGCAATTCAAATGTGAAAAATGCGAAGCTGGACTCGCATTTGCGAATCCTTACTAGGCTGCCAACTTTCGCATCTGCGAACCAAAAGGTCGCATTTGCGAAGGTTCACATCCGCATTTGCGGACAGTCATTCGCATTTGCGAAGACTGGGTTCGTAGGCAATCATCGCATTTGCGATAATTTTCTTCGCATTTGCGAAGATCGCTGCCCAGGTGAAAGATCGCATTTGCGATAAGAAGCTCGCAATTGTGAGTTCGCATTTGCGAATATTGGCTTCGCAAATGCGAACCTGCAGAATAAAATGATACCAGATTTTTACAAATGAGAAAATGCAATCCGATGCCTATCCAAAACTCTCCCGAGCCCTCGGGGCTCCAAACCAAATATGCATACAACCTCAAAAACATCCTACAGACTTACTCGTGCGATCAAATCTCCAAAATAACATCATTTACATAGAATCAAGCCTCAAAACACATGATTTTCATTTCAAACTTCTTAAACATTCAAACTTGGAACTCATGGTCCGAAACAGGTCAAACGACGTTCGATTTCGACCAAACTTTACAGAAAGCGCTTAACACATATTTAAGACTTGTACCGGGTGTCGGAACCAAAATACAAGCCCGATACCACCACTTTTTTTATCAAATTTCATTTTCATTTTCCTTAAACATTTTCAGAAAATAATTTTATGGAAAAATTCATTCCTCGGGCCTGGGACCTCGGAATTCGATTCCGGGCATATGTCCAAATCTCATATTTTTCTACGGATCCTTCGGGACCGTCAAATCACGGGTCCGGTTCCGTTTACCAAAAATATTGACCGAAGTCAACTTTAACCATATTAATATCAAAATTCATCATTTTTTTACACAGAATTCGTATTTAAGCCTTCCGGCTACACGCCGGGACTGTGCACACAAATCGAGGTAAATAAAATTGAGATTTTCAAGGCCTCGGAAGTGCGGAAAAAGAGAAAAATCGGGTGATGACACTTTGGGTCGTCGCAGTCCGTCCATGTATAAGTTATATATTAATTAGCTATTCCATTTTATTGGTAATACTAGTTTCAGTGTACGTGTATTACATGTGGGTGTCGAGTCAAGTAATAATTATATTTATATGTAAGAAGAATAAAATATTGAATAATAACAATTTATATCAAAATAAATTAAGTATCTTCATAGTGAGATAAATTTTAAACGATGATATAAATTTTTATTGATTTTAAATTTTATATATATAAGACTTCTAACATGGTTCAAATAATACATATTCGAGTAATAAAACTGATTTTAAAATCCTAAATAAGTAAATATTAGGAAAATTAACACATGAAATAACTACAGTTGTAAGACAATTTAATTGAATATAATTTAAACAACCAACAAAATATTTTCGTATGAAAAAGAAAATAAAGGATCAAAATTGATCTTGCACGATAAAAATTTCCTTGTACGGTATAGGCGCTTTACACGAAAATTATATAATATTTTTTGTCCTTGATTGAAAAGAAACTAACCTTTTACTTTTATATTCTCCTCTTCATCTTAATATATTTTATCCTCATTTAATTGATTTTGAACTTCTAAATATTAGGCAAATAATTAATAATTTTACTTGATTTTAAAGTACTAAATATTAAAAAATAACTTTAATTACATATTTGTCCAATGTGAAACTTATTTCTAAAGGGTAAAAAAGACGAACGGCATTTCGTTAAGGGCCTTCGCGATTTTAATATAGTTTAGTGTACGCGTTTTGCTCGTGTTCCTCATCATAATGAGTCATTTTGGTTTAAATAGTTACATAAATATTATTCAAAATTATGTTTGAGGTATATAAAATAAAAATATATGCTCCAGAAATTGATGAATATTGATCCTATATAACTAACTTAATAAAGGAAGAGATGTTGCCTCAAATTCAATTCACACATTGTTCTAATGTCATAATTTTATCAGTTTCATTTCAAGTGTTATAATGCTTCCTTTTTAGTTTTGCCAAGAGCACTGTCACAACCCAAATTACCATGTCGTGATGGCGTCTGGTACTAGCCGAGCCGACTCTTTACCAAAAACAACACGATATTTCTTTTCAGAGATAAAGTCACACTAACTAATCATAAAACTTCATAAAAAATCTGAATAACGAAAATGCGAAAGAAAAGCCCGATATTGGGGTGTCACTAGTCATGAGCATCTACTAAAAATATTTCAAAAAATACTGAGACTAATACAGTCTGGAAGTATAACTACAAAATAAACTATAGGAAGATAGGAGAGAGAAGAGTAGGGCTGCGATCGCCAACAGCTACCTTGTTAACTTGAGAAGATCTACGACTGGAAGAGTCAACAGCCGTTACCGGGTCCTAATACGCCTGGATCTGCACACAAGGTGCATGGAGTAACGTGAGTACGCCAACTGAATATATAACCAAAGTAAATAAAGACTGAGAAGTTGTGACGAGCAATAATGCATTGTAAGTTCATATCAGGAAATCTCAGTAAAAATATAACAAGCTTTTGAAAGCAGAGTTTGAATCAAATACTTTAGTTCAAACTCAGTTTCAGTAAAATCATTTGAAGATATTTTCAACAATTCTCAAATGGAGGCACAGTGCAACAGTGAGCAAAATGATGAAATCATAAATAACGCTTCGGGCAAAACATCACTCATATACAGCTCTTCGGGCAAAACATAACTCATATACAGCCCCTCAGGCAAACCTCACAGTCACTCGTATATATCCTCTCGGGCAAAACATCACTCATATACAGCCCCTGGTTCAAACCTCTCAGTCACTAATGTACAGCCCCTCGGGCAAAACATCACTCAGAATCAATGGGTACCTGCGCTCACTGGGGGTGTGCAGGCTCCAGAGGGGCTCCTTCAGCCCAAGGGCTATAACAAGCCACCATGTGGCATAAATCAATTAGACCCTCGGCCTCACACAATCATGAATCAGTAACAACATGATGCAGCGTGTAGCCCGATCCCATAAATATCCTCACAAATCAGGCACTCGACCTGACTCAGTCATAAACCTCTCAAGCCACTCGGGCTATCAGTAAAAACATGGTACTCAGCCTAAAACAACATTTTTATATGCATCAAAATAGAGTAATAATGATTGAGTTAAGAAATCAGTAAGTATAACATGACTGAGTATAGATTTTCAACCAGAAACGATGAGAGGATAATAAGAAAAAGGTCCCCTAAGGGTCCAAACTGCTATGGCACAATGCCCAAATATGACAATCAGCCCAATTTACAGAAATTCTTTCTAAAACACATAAGTATCATATAGTTTCAATCTAATACACAACATATAGTTGCTACATGACGGACCAACTCAGAATCCACAATAGTGCACTTCCATACGCTTATCACCTAGCATGTGCGTCACCTTAAAATAGTAAAACGATACGAAATCCAGGGTTTCATACCCTCAAAACTAGATTTACAATCATTACTTACCTCATACCGGTCAAATTCCTACTCTACAATGCTCTTGCCCGTTAACTCGGTCTCAAATCACTCCGAATCTATTCACAACCAGAACAATATCACCAATATATGCTAATGGAATGAATTCCACAAGAAAAACTATCAAATCAGACATAAATCCCGAAATCCACTCAAACTGGCCCTCGGTCCCACGTGTCGGAATCCGACAAAAGTCATAAAACTAGAAAGACCTTTTACTCACGAGTCCTTACGTATGAAATTATCAAAATCCGACTCCATTTGAGCCTCAAATCCTCAAATCAACTCTCCAAAAATCCCAAGCCCAAAGCCCTCATTTTCACCCTTAATCTCTACTAATTACATGATTAAACAACGAGAAAGCACAATAAACACGGTTAAGACTCAAATAACTTACCTCAATGAAAACTCCCTCCAATCCCTCTTCAATTCACTCCCAAAAGCTCCAAAACCGGATAAAAATGGTGAAGAATGACCCAAAATTTGCGATGTCCACTATTTATACTTTCTGCCCAGAACTTCTGATCAGCTCCAACCCTGCACCACTATATAATCACGAGGAGTGGTTGATGTAGATTTTACCCGAAAGGTCGGGATTGATATCTACAGGGAGTTAATATTGGTTGGGAGTTGAGTTTCTATCTTATCTAGCTATATGTGTTACTTTTATGCACTTCTAACCATGCTAGGATTTGTTTCTATTCTATGTTTAATGTTATTGATTGCCGAAAATAATCTATGTACAATGTTTTTATAGGATTTTCTTAATTGATAAAAAGCATTAGGGAAGTGACTTACACCTAGGTGAGTATCTAATGGGGTCTAGAATTTAAGACAAGCTTGTTATATTTGGGGTCGTGATATAACCTTTACACATAATTACTCACTCTATACCTCTTGGTAGTTTGAGTGACTTTGCCCTAATTGGATTTCTCAAGCCTAATTGGGTGTTCAAACAATTCAAGTAAAATTGGCACAAGTCGGGTATTACTATATCTATGTTTAACCCTTTAATGGGGGATATCAATCTCTTAAATGCACCCAATTCCTCTTTAGCCTAATTTTCCTAGACTTGGTCCCTCTTTCTCAAGAAAAGTCTAAGTCATAAAGGAACAAATCTATGACGACCCGCCCCGTTTCCCCATATTATGTTTCTCTAAGTTTCAACGTCAGTATTTATGTTGATCGGATAGAATTGAATTGGTTTTAACTGGAAATGAGGCACTTAGCCTCTTAGAAGAAAGCTTGTTTTGGAAAAGTCAACCGAAAGTTGACTATATAGTTAGAAGGCTCGGATGTGAATTCCGGTGGTTTATTTAGCTTCGGGGAATGATTTGTGACTTAGGAGTGCGATCGGAATTGATTTTGGAGGCCTAGTGTAGAATTAGGCTTGAATTGGCGAAGTTGGAATTTTGGCAAATTCCAGTGGATAGGTGAGATTTTGATTCGAGGGTCGGAATTGAATTCCGAGAGTTGAAGTATCTTCGTTAGGTGATTGTAGATATGTCTACAAATTTTCAGGTCATTCGGACATCGTTTGGTCGGGTTTTTGATCGAAAGTGCATTTCGAAAGTTCTTGAAGAACTAAGGCTTTGATTTGGTAAAATTTGATGATTTGATGTTAAAGACAGTGTTTCAAAGTTTCAAGCAAGTTTGAATAAGGTATTAGATCATGTCTGCGCTTTTGGTTGAGGTCCCAGGGGCCTCGGGGTGAGAACGGGTGTTAAAACGAGAAGTTTTTTAATTTGGCTTCAGGTTTGTTTTGCTGTCAGCTGGTATTTCTGCTTCTGCGGAAATGGACCACAGAAGTGGTTCCGCAGAAGCGGATGAAGGAGCGTAGAAGCGAGTTTGTCTTGGGTGGTGAATTTTCGCAGAAGCGAAACTTGGTCCGCATAAGCGGGGCCGCAGGAGCGGAGTATTGACCGCAGAAGTGGACTTAGTGATCCGCAGAAGCGTGTTCTATGTCGCAAAAGCGTTCGTGGAAAATTAAGTGAAAAAACCGCAGAAGCGGATAATTGGTCGCGGAAGCGATACCGCAGAAGCGGCTATGGGAACCGCAGAAGCGAAAATCTGGACTGTGTTATAGTGAACAGTGTTCGCGAATTTAGAAGTTAAGAAAAACATTTGAGACTTCGGGAAGAGGCGATTTTGGGTGATTTGGAGAGGATTCGAAGGGGATTCTATCAGGTATGAATTTATAGACTCGGATTATGTTATTATGGTGTAAAAACATGAATTAATCACGGAATTTCAAGGAATTAAAGGATAAAAATGGAGGTTAGGGCTTGAAACCTAAGAAGGTTTGAATTGATGATTTGAGGGGTCAAATGAACTCCGATTCTAGTGTATTTTATATGTACGGACTCGTGGCGAGACGAGGATTCCGGTGATGTAAATTTCGTAATTTTTTGAGAAGTGGGCTCGGGGCTCGAGTTTTGCCAACTTCATGTTTTTGGGTGTTTTTTGAGTTCTTTAAATTGGGATATGTTCGATTAGCCTATTGTAATGTGTTCGTTGTGGTTTTGACCAGATTCGACGTGCGAGGAGGCGGATTCAAGAGGAAAAGGCATAGCGGACTAGTCTTGTGGCCGGCTTGAGGTGAGTAATAGATGTAGATGATGACCTGAGGGTTTGAAACCCTGGTATATTACACTGTGACGCTATATTGAGGCGAGACACGTACTCTACGGTGAGTGCGGGGTCGATTGTGATTGGAGACTATGGCTTATTGCTACCGAATGATGTTCGTACTGTGTTATTGGCTATAAATTAGTTGACAAACCTCCTACTTGGATGGTTATGGTTATATTTGGGCTGTATGCCGATTATCACTATTTTCATGATGTTTAGCAAGTTTTCCTGATATCAGTCCTAAGTGAAACGCTGTCTCGAAATGGCAAGTAAATTATAAGGCTTTAACCACTACATTATTAATTTCTGATAATTGGAACTAAAAATTGTAAGTTTGACTGTGCCCGTGTGGCTTTCATGCATATAATTGGATTGATTGTGGATCGGGCTATACGCTGCAGTGAATGTTACGATGATATTGCGCTTGGGCTGTAGGAGCCCCTCCGGAGTCTGAACCCCCACAGTGAGCGCGGGTACCCAAATGGATCGGGCTATATGCCGCAGCGGTCATGTGCATTGCATTGCATTCATGTTTTGACGTTTATCTGATCTATTTGTTTCTGTTTTGTTGCCGTTTCATCGTTAACTATGCTAAATTGTTAGAGTTAGCTTTACATTGTGGTATTTTCGGGATTTCATACTTTCAGTCATTATATATGTCTATTACTGCTGAGTTGGAAGTACTCACTTTTCTCCCTGCACCATGTGTGCAGATCCAGGTACCTCGGGAGTTTAGCTGAGCTTTTGCTAATTTTAGAGTTTATCCGGAGTTGTCGAGGTAGCTGCCTGACGTCCGCAGGACCCGAATCCTCCCCTATTCCTTTTATTTTCTTTCCGCAGTTTTGAGACATTATATTATTTGGAGTCTTGTCACACTGTATTGTTAGAGGCTCTAGACTCATGACCCCTAGGTCTTTGGGAGTATATTCCGTGTTATCGTGATATTCAGCTTATATCTATCAATCAGCTCAATATTTTAGCTTCATTGTTGTTAATAATATTTAAATAATTGGTTTTGAGCTTCATGCTCGGGTTGAGAGTGTAAATGGTCGGGCTTGCCTAACAGTTGTGTTGGGCGCCATCACGACCGGGATGGGGGTCGTGACAAGCTGGTATCAGAGCCTAGGTTACTAGGCCTTATGAGTCATGAGCCGGTTAGTAGATCTCGCGAATCGGTACGGAGATGTCTGTATTTATCCTCGAGAGGCTGCAAAACCTTTAGGAAAACTTCACTTTATTGGAATTCTTATAGTGCGTACTTGATTCAGCTTGAGATGTAACTTTTGAAATTCCTTCCACACGTCTGTATGCGCACATGGGTGCTCGGTATTATAAGTGCCCCGATGGCTTGTGATTTCCCCGATCGAGGGGCGAGATGTGATTCTGTGACTTCGATGTTGGGCCAGTTTGGAGGACTTGAGGCCGGATCTTGCCTATGGATGGAGCACTGAGGTGCTGATTGTGTGAGTAAGTGTTCTGAACTTATATGTTCGATATTGTCCTTATTAACCGGAATGGCGGTTTGGTATTCATGTGATGAGATATAATTATATGTCTTGGTAGTGACGAAGGAGTCTGCGGGATAATAGATGAACTGTTAAGTGGTTCTATTCCTATTGTAATCTGTTGCGTAGCCCCGAGTTATGGGTGCGTGAAGAATATTTTCGTGTCTCCTAGTTGGGAAGTGAAGTACATTACGTGTGGCAGTATGAGTTCAGACTCAGGAAGACCAAATAGCTGTGTTATGTGTATGATGGTGGAAGGTGTGCTAAGATACTAAATTGATGCGAAGCAGGTAGGGTATCTCCTGCGGAGTGTTCTTTAGGGGTACGATTTTATGTATATTGTTAGAAGATCTCATGTTTAATTGAAAGGTACGTGTTGTAATTTGAAAATTTGGGTCAATTTAGAGAGTGGACTCAGCTGATGTGGGGATAAATACGAGGTTTGTAGAGGATTTCAGTATCCGAGGATCTGTGTTTTCATAACTAGTAAATGGATTGAGTTAATCTCACTATAATATTGTGGCATCTTTAGAGTAAAACTATTATGGGTTATTAAATGTGTCCTGATAGATGGCTTCGAGCTAAGTTTGGGAGGTTGTTGTTGATTAGATGATTTCACGGTTATGTGCTATGTTGGTTCCTTTTCGAGGTATGCCGGCGGATCAGTCCTGGTTGCAGAAAATGAGCCGAGGATGGCACGAGTAAAGCAAAATTTTGATAAAGGTTATATGGTAATTCGTAGATGTGTGAAGACAATAGGATGTCTTGAGCTGTTGTTGATAAAGAATGCTCAGTGTGTAGAAAAGGAAGATGTTCGTTGAACTGGAATGAGATCATATCCTATCGTGTCAGAGTGCTAATAAGGCACGAGTGGTTCTGTTCGTTAAGTCAGGTAATTTGCAGTTTGAATAGGAGTGAATGACTCTCGAGAATGGTTTTATTGTGTTCAAGATGTGGCATGTAATAATCAGGTGTCTTAAGGTTGTGTATGTGGCTAGAGACTGTGTTTACATTAGGAAGAGATCAAGACTTGTGGTGCTTTATGCTAATTATGGGATTCCATGTATCATTATCTGGGAAGTAATGGTAACGAATTCCGATTCGCAGGAAGTTCTTCAAGTAAATTATTCTGGAACTGTAATGACCCGACCGGTCATTTTGAGTACCAGCGCTCCGTTCAGCAGTCGGAGGCCATGAACAGCTTCATTTCA
>MU676606.1:0-21021 GCA_026770625.1 Nicotiana glauca
AAATAAAAGAATCCCGTTACAACCGTCCTTTAATTGGAAAAACTCTTTTTATGCTTATATTTATATCCCTTCGCCGGGGTGTAAGCGCCGTAAAAAAGAGGTGTGACAGTGTACTCATGCCCATCCTGCGCATGTTTTTCATGTGCAGATCCAGGTACCTCCACCCAGACGCACTATCCTCGCGGAGGAGAGATCTATCAGAGACTTTGAGGTATATCTGCCACGTCCGCAGGCTAGAAGTCTCTATCTTATTCCAGCTTTAGTATATGATTTTCCCTTCTTTCGGTTGTGTAGACATTCTAGAGTTAGAGCAGTATATTTCATTTCTATTAGTCTGTGTTTCTTGTGAGTTTCTAGATTTTGGGAGTTTGTTTGGATTTCGTGATATGGGTTGTATTATGCCAAGTGGCACTTATACACAGTTTTCTTTTGACAGTAAAATTCTCAGTTGTTTGCTTTCGCGAGTTAGTTTGTTTTTCTGCAAATTGTAGAAATTCTGCATTGTTAGGCTTACCTAGTTGTAAGGACTAGGTGCCATCACGACATGTTCACGGAGGGCGAACTGGGGTCGTGACAAATATCCTCCATCATGTCTGTGAAAATGGCTAACATGCACCGTTGAAATGTCGTCGGTGCATTGCAAAGCCCAAAAGGCATTCTCCGAAAGGCGAAGATGCCATACGGACAATTAAAAGATGTTTTCTCTCTATCTTCGAGGGCTATTGATATCTGATTGTAACCCGAATATCCATCCAAGAAATAGAAGTGCGATCGCCCGGCCAACCTGTCCAATATTTGGTAAGGCAAGGGGAAGTGGTCCTTCCGGGTGGCTATGTTCAATTTTTGTTAATCCATGTAAATCCGCCATCCTGTGACTGTACGAGTTGAAATCAACTCATTGTTCTCATTTTGCACAACAGTCATTCCCCTCTTTTTTTGGCACACATTGGACAGGGCTGACCCAATTGCTATCAGAGATGGGGAAGATGATTCCCACATTTAACCATTTGATCACTTCCTTCTTTACTACCTCTTTCATGTTCGGGTTCAGCCTTCGTTGATGTTCTCTAGAAGGTTTGTGCCCTTCTTCCAAGAGAATCTTATGCATACAAAAGTCTAGGTTGATACCTTTTACATCTGCCATGGTCCAGCCAATGGCAGTCTTACTTTCCTGCAGTACTTGTAAGAGCTGTTCTACCTGCACATCCAGCAAACCGGATGATATAATAAAAGTAGAATCAGGTCCTAAGAAAATATACCTGAGGTGAGCTGGGAGCGGCTTCAGCTCCAGCTTGGGTGGTTCCTCTACTAATGGCTTTGTTGGAGGTGTAGCCCTTTTTTTCTAACTCAAGGGACTCAAACTGAGGTTCCCTTTTACAGAATCCTTGACTTTCAAGTGCCATGACCCACTCAGCTAACCCTTCACCATCCATCTCTTCTAAATTTGTCAGACATGCCTCCAATGGATCTTTAGCAGTCAGGGTCACATCATCTTATTGCAGGATCACATCCACTGCCTCCACTAGAGAGCAATTAGCATATTCACTAGGTCTCTTCATAGATTGCTGAACATTGAATATGACTTCTTCATCGTTCAGTCTCATTTTTAATTCCCCAGTCTCACAATCGGTCAGTGCTCTCTCAGTGGCCAAAAATGGCCTACCTAAAATGAAAGGTATATCATCATCTACTTGACAGTCCAGAATCACAAAGTCTGCAGGGAACACGAACTTCCCCACTTGCACCAACACATCATCAAGAATCCCAGTAGGCCTTTTTACCATGCGGTCGCCAGCTGTAGCAGCATTGAAATCGGTCTAGCTCTTCTAATGCCCAGTTTGGTGTATACAGCCAGAGGCATCAAATTTATGATGGCTCCTAAATCACATAATGCCTTTGCAAAGGCATAACTCCCAATTGTGCTTGGAATAGTGAAGCTACCTGGATCAGACATCTTTTGAGCCATCGATCTTGTCACTACTGCGCTACATGTCTGTGTCAAAGTCACTGTGGAAAGGTCCTGAAAATCAAACTTCCGTGACATTAGGTCATTCTTCATCTTTGCATAACCGGGCATCTCTCTCAAGGAATCCATCAAAGGAATATTCAACTAAATTTGACGCAGCATCTCCATGAATTTCTTATATTGATCTTCCTTCTTTTTTTTACCAGTCTCTGAGGGAAGGGTGCAGGTATCACCCTTTGTGCAATGCTTGTTGGCTTCTCTCTGTTGGGGTTTTGTGGCACAATAGGTGCCACCTATTCTGCAGCTTGCTCATTCATCTTAGCCTTACCTTTTTCATCATGACTCTATTCAACCACCACTTCAGTAAGTTCTGCTGGTTTATCTACTTCTAATGGGATTGGAGTGGCTGGCATACTCTCCTTGTTGGCTTGTATAATTTCCTACTCTCTGTCTAAATCTCTCCCATTCCAGAGACTTACTGCCATCAGCTGATTCGGGTTTTGCTCCTTGGGGTTGATGTTTGTATCTGCAGGCAAGTTTCCCTGAGGGCTGTTGTTTAAAGCCATAGACAGTTGTCCCAGCTGCGTTTCAATGTTCTTTATAGCTGAATCATACACTGCCAACTTTTCCTGCATTTTACCATTTGTCCCAATGAGTTGCTGAAGCATACCTCTGATCTCCACCATATTGTTATCTTGCTGCTGAGGAGGTGGTTAATATGTTAATTGTTGTTGATTTTGTTGTGGATAGCCCAGCTATTTCTGATATGGTACTGGCATCCTTTGGCCTTGAGGTTGCATTCCCCCAAGCTGTTGCATGTTTGGTATGTATTGCTGATTTTGTACCAGTCTCCACTGCTGTCCTCCCTGTCTCTGACCTCCAAAGTTGTTGACATAATTCATATCTCTCTTGTACCCTGATTTTCACCTTCTCCACTCTATGAACGCACATAAGACTGATTAATACAAGGTGTACACAGTCCTCCCTTTGTTGTGTCAATAATGTGCACCTGTTTTGTACCTATCTCATCAATCTTCTTTGTCAATATGCTCATCTGAGTCATGAGTGTGGCCATGTTCTCTGCATGCGAATTATTTGGGTCAAGAGGAACTGAATGCACTATGGGTGCCAGTGTTGTACCTCTAGTCATCCACCCCGAATTCTGTGACATCTTGTCAAGAAGGACTTTGCACTCGGTGAATGTCTTACTCAAAGATGCACCTCCAACTGAAGCATCCACGTTTGCTTTTAGATTGTCAGCTAACCCCATGTAGAACCTCTGGCTAAGTATCTGGTCTGGAATGCCATGGTGAGGACACTTCACTAGCATCCCTTTAAATATTTCCCAAGTTTCTTGCAAGGTCTCAGTCGGCTGCTGCTTGTACTGCAATATTTCATCAATTTGTCTTGCAGTCTTGTTGGGCGAGTAGAACTTATTCAGGAACTGCTTGACTAATTCCTCCCAGGTAACAATGGAATTGATAGGGAGCAAATTTATCCAAGTCTGAGCTTCCCCGGTCATAGAGAACGGGAACAGTAACAGCTTGATAGCTTCCGGGGCCGCATTTGGCTGCCTTTGGGTCACACAAATTGATAGAAAATTTTTCAAGTGTTGCTGAAGGTTTTCAATGTGTGATCCGGAGAACAATCCTTTATTCTGCAGAAGATGCAGCATATTATTGGTTATTTGGAAGGTCTCCGCTTGAATTGCGGGAACAGCTATGGCAGTAGCCAGGTTATCAGCTGTGGGTTGTGCCCAATCATAAAGTTCAGCTTCGGGCACAAGAGGTGCCACTACTCTGACATTAGGGATCGCTGGCGGATCCCCGATGTTTTCTGCATCACCCATGTCAACTTCGAGCCGGTGTGGTTGTTGTGATTGTTGGATTCTCTTGTTGGCACAGTTCAATGCCCTGAATGTTTTTTCGGGGTCTGAGTGTCCTTCTAGCAGTTCTCAAGTCCTCGAAGAATTTCTAGGCATACACCTGAATTCCACAAGAGTTCAAACGTGAGAATTTCAATGAAAAGATTGGGTATAGGGAAAACTGATTACACTAAGAATTTTTGTACTTCTTTCAATTGTAATTGATAACACCATTAATTTCCCGGTAATAGTGCCAAATTTGATCACGCTCAACTATGCCTTATAAAAGGACACGCGGACGTTGCAAATATAATCTGAGTATTTATGCCCAGAGTCGAACCCACAGGAAATTAACCTATCAATTACTTTTGTTGGACTGACTAAACTCTATAGAATCAAATTCCCCAAACGTTGTAAATAACAGTTGATGGTATTTCTAACAACTAAAACTGAAAGTTGGTTTTCCCGCTCGGATGTTTGTGTTCTTATAAATAGAGAAGAGAGTTCTTCATTTGGGGTTGCTGTGTTTCCATCATATTATTCGAAAAACTCCGAGCTTCTCTTTCCTCCTTCCTCAGGATCTTACATCTCCATCTCTCTTCTTTTGAAGTTCCTTGCCATTGTTACTCCCTCTACCCTAGCACCTGTCATTTACATAACCAAAAAAATAAGGTTAGTGCACATTCTACTTTCGATAGAGTCACCGGTATCGTTGCATCGGAAACGGATGTGCCCTCCCATGAAGAAGGGACGGACATTGTGGAAGATGAGAATTTTCCCAATGTGGATGAGATAATTCCACATTAGGGGAAGGCCAGGATTGATTTCAAACACTTACCTGACACTGATCCTGAGCCCGTCATTTTTGTAATGGACGATGCGGCACTTGTTGCGCTTAAGGCTAAGTGGAGGATTACTGATTATGTTAAACTCATTACTGCCGACGTCTGATCACGCCCAACTATGACTTATAAAAGGACACGCAGACATTGCAAATATAATCTGAGTATTTATGCCTAGAGTCGACCCACATGGAATTAACCTATCAATTACTTTTGTTGGACTTACTAAACTCTATAGAATCAAATTCCCCAAACGTTGTAAATAACAGTTGATGGTATTTCTAACAACTAAAACTGAAAGTAAGTAGACAGCTAAAAACTAACTATGCTTGAGTTGTAAACAATTGGAATAAAGGTCTAAGGTAATGGTTTCCCCCGTTGTTGATTTCCTTCGCTGTATGTTTCTTATAGCTTTGGCTTATTTGCCTTTATCAATCATGAAATCTCCAGCTATCTTAACTCTCTCTCAAGCAATTATGATAATTTACTAGACGCATTTTCTCAAGCTACGCTAGCTAGATTCGCATTACAGTTCACTTAGATCACACTTGAGGTATCGTTATCTCTAATCCAACCTCTAAACCCTCGGTTATGACTCTCTCCTATACTCGGGAGTGATGTTGTTCAAACAACTACCTAAATATGCACTCTCTTTCAAGGAGATACATAATGGCTAATTGAGGATTCTTTCAATTAACCAAAATCAAAACGTAGTTGAACAAATAGAGATTAACAACCAACTAAAAACTATATTAATATAAAAACCAATTCATCCCCAACGGGTTTCACCCAAAACCTTAGATTAAAAGACTTAGCTACTCATAACAATGATGAAAACTACAAAAGAATTCATAGTCATTGATAAAAGCACAAAAGAGGGAGATAAGAATTGTTGCCCAAGTTGCCTCCTTGCCTCTCTTGTCTTATTCTCAAAACTCAAAACTGATCTCCTTTCTCTGGGATGCATTAAACCCTTTATAGTTTGTGTGGTTTTTGCTTTGGACTTCCGAATTTTCCCTTTCAAATAACTTTTCCCGCATCTGGACTAGCACGGGCGCACTAAGGTCGTGCTAATGCCCGCGTTAATGGGGTTATATTCTGCTTCTGATGACTGGACTAGTGCGGGCGCGCTAATGCCCGCACTAGTGGGGTTTCCCTCTACCATGCTGAGATTCATTCCCTTAATTTGTCCACTAGTTCCAATTTTTGCCCGGATCACCATCATAAGTCTTCATTTGAGTAGTGCACTCCTGTGAAACACAAAATTTACCATTAGAGCCAATTTTTACATTATTTACACACTTAAAACAATAAATCATTCTTAAGTTAGAGCCCGGACGTAGGCCAAACTATACAATTTATCCTATTATCAACGTCGTATAGATACATCACCCGGGGTACTACGCATTTTATGCGTACCCGTTTGTCATCGATTACACACTTCCCCTTCCTTACCTGGTGGAAGACTTTTGTCGCTATTATGGGGTGTGCCCAGCTTAGCTCTCTCCGTACATATACAAGCTCTTCCTCATGCTTCCCAAGTGCGTGGAACTGGCCTGCCGAGGGATTTCTCTTAGTCAGTTGCTTCATTTCTTCGTACCCAGTTTTTACATGGGTACTATGATACATCTTCGTCATCGGGGGACCAAGGGCTTGGTGGTGAAGATGGACGACAAGACCAATCTCCACTTTTGAGAGAGCTTCTTTTTTGCAAGGACAGACCATGTGGTGTCGAATCCTAACGGATTTCATAAGGAGTGGAATTATGCCCGTAAGTTTCTTTTTGTATATATAAATATATATTTTTAAACGGCTTCTCATTCTCCCTATCGGGTAATATAATTGTTCTTCCTTTTCCCTCTATTTTACAGCTGAGAAGGCACTTCCTCCGCTAGTCGCTGATATTCGTGAGTGGGTGAGCCCGATTTTGCCCTATACGATGGGGATTCGTGAGTGGTCGTCGTTTCATGAGAGATTAGGGCGTAGACCTTCTACCGGTGAGTTATCTTGATTTGACCTTAGTAGCTTTGTCCTTTGCTCTGCGTTTTCCTCTTTGTTTTAAGCTTCTCTCGTTGGTAGGTCAACAGGTCACGATGAGGGCGAGGCCTCCCATACCTACTTTTCATCAGTCAAGTCTCTCGATCGAACCTGCACCGATTGCAGCTGCAAGTGAGAGCATTCATATCGCTACTACTTCATAGGTTACAGACCCTCCCGAGCTAATCCATCATGAGGCTATTCATTAGGCGGAGACTCTGCTTCCCGTGGTTCATTTGGTGGATGAATTATCTTAGAACGACATCAAAGAGGCTCTATTAAAGAGGCAGAGAATTTAGGCTGATGGGGTACTCGATATCGAAGGACTTTGAGGGGTGATCCCATATTGGCAGTGCCTGATCCTGCTAGTGATATCAATTTAGATGAGGAGATCATATCCCCATCGGGCGTGGAGGTGATGCCCGTTTCTTGTGTGGGGGAGTTTACCGTGGTAGGAAGGCAGAACTTGGAGGCTGCTGCAATCATTTTGAGTGGTCCATCGACTTCACAACAGGCTCGTGCTCCCTCTTCGGCCAGTGAGAGGGCAAAGGGAGTAGTTGTAGGCGACTATGAGTCCGATTTAGATATTGACCCTGATGACATAAGCATGTTTGAGGCTGGATTAACTCAGGTGGAGGCGGGAATCGATGATTCCTCTCGCGTGATCGAGATTGCCCCGAAGTGTGATTTGTTGGAGGACACGGTGAGCTTGGTGCCCCAATTTGCCCTTCTTTGTTTTGCTACTGAAAGCAGGGTCATTCAGGAGATCAGCAAAGTTGGCCTATCACGGGGCATAACCTAAATGGCTTTGAGGGTGAGTCTATTGTTTTCTTCGTTTCACATCTTCCACTCTTGCTAATTTTCTCTTCTTGTTCTCTTTTCTTTTTTCAAACTTTCATTTTGGAGACTGAGAGTATCCGCCGTGAGGAGAGACGGGCTGCCGTTTTTCAGAAAATAGTTTCAAAATACCACTAATACCGTGACAAGTGTCGTAAGATGCATGCACGACTCATGGCGGGTGGCAATCCTCAATCCCTTAGGGAGGAGTTGGAGCGGAAGGACGAGGACCCGATGCGGTCTAAAGGCAGATACAACGAACTCGAGGGCTGCTTAGGGCTAAAGAAGAAGAGCTCGATGTGGGAAAGGGTGTTGCCACTGAGTGCGTTTATTTTCAGGCGAAGATGGTGGCCCTGCGAGCGGAGCTTGATCAGAGCGATATTAGGGTCACCGATCTAAGTGTTGAATTGGTGGAGAAGATGACCGAATTGGAAGGGAAGGCGACTGAGCTGGAGAGGGCTGAGGGGGCCCGAGTTGCAGCCTTGGAGAGGGTTGCGGCACTAGAATATTCTATCTGTGTTCTCAAGTCTGAGCGCGCAACTGAGATGGAAGCGCCTTGACAAGCAAATTGGCAAGCTTAAAAGAGACATTTCGAGCCTGGATGATCAAATTACTTCTCTCGAGGCTGAGAGGGAACAATTGTTGGCTCCAACTCCTTATGCGCCCGCCTCTATTGACGTTCCTCACCCTTTGTATGAGATATGGATCCACGGTGAGGCTCAGCGAGATATGTATAAGGGTTTGTTGCCAGCAGGGAATATTCCTGAAGCCACTTTCAAGGAAGCTCGTGTTAAAGCACATGAGGCCCGGCTTGCCTTTGGTTATGACCCCGCGATGCCGGAGGCCGGTGGAGTTGATGAGGCCGATGATGGTGCTACCTTCAACGATGAACATTCCTATGGAGAGGGTGACGATGGAGATGAAGATAATGCCGCGTGAGGCTTTTGTACTCAATTTTTCCTTCTGTATTTAGTTTTTTCTGTACTTAGTTAGTTGGGTGGGGGTCCCCTTTTGGCCCTTTGTAAGGTGTTATTTCTCTTTTGAATGGAACAGTTGATTTGTCCTTGAGTGTATGTTTTTAGCCTTTCCTTCTTTTTCTTTTTTGAATTTCTTGGATATTTCGCAATGAGTCCCTCACTTTTGGTAGTTAATTCCACCAAGGTCAAATTTTGACCTGCTAATTCGATCTAGGTCAAATTTGACTTACTAATTCGAGCGGGGTCGAATATGTCTCGCTAATTCGAGTGTGGTCGAATTTAGGCTTTGTTAATTCGAGCGTGGTCGAATTTAGGCTTTGTTAATTCGAGCGAGGTCGAATTTAGGCTTTGTTAATTCGAGCGAGGTTGAATGTAGAATGATTCGAGCGAGATTGAATGTAAGTTAATTCGAGCGAGGTCGAATATACAATGATTCGAACAAGGTCGAATGTAAGTTAATTCGAGTGAGATCAAATGTAGAATGATTCGAGCGAGGTCGAATGTAAGTTAATTCGAGAGAGGTCGAATTTGGATTGATTCGGGTGAGGTCGAATGTAGAATGATTCGAGCGAGGTCGAATGTAAGTTAATTCGAGCGAGATCGAATATACATTTCCTTTGCATTGGTGTGATGTGTAATTTTGGTGGAGTTGTGTAAGAATGTCATATACCGCTTCATTTATTCATTGGAGAGTATTATATATATCTGTTCGGTCTGTACATACATTCGAGGAGTCCTATTCTATCTAGTTCATCGCTTGGCCTGGAGAGGTGGTTGGTAGGCCGGGCGATGAATGTCTTGCTCAAACTTCGGGGCATCTCAATATATGTACAAGATTGAACTTTGGCTAGTTATGTCGTCGCATTGTGACTTTGGTGAGCGTGTGGGTGATTTTCACGCACTTATGCTCTATCTGCATGTTGGAGAGATTCGTATGTTTTCCGGGCTGGTGAACCGGTTCCACTCTATACCAGATTTTCCTTTATGGCATTGAATACCAACTTGCCGGAGGGTTTCGCTCGATCGTTGCTTGCAGGATGATAAGACACAGAGTGTTTTCTTGGTGTGCTATTTTGATGGCGTTTGTTCCCTGATCGCGTGTCGGTGGGGGTGCCCCTGTTCCTGTCTTATCCTGACAAGATAGAATGTTAAAGCCAAATAAAATCGTTTGTTACCTCGACTGATTAGTTGACGAGTGGAAGGGAGCGACCATGTTCCCTTCTTTGGATATGCTTCCTAGCATGCTATCATTGGTTGGGCTAGTATCCACCGAACTTAGATGTCATTTTGTAGGTCTTTGGCTTGGTATTTTTGCCGTCTCTACTACTTGGGTTTGGAAAGTCTCTTTGATCTGATTGGCAACGAACTGAGAGTGCTAGCTTTAGATCCGATCTCAGTCTCGTTCTTAGCTTCAACGTCAGTTGAATCTGAGCACATTGTGGGTTGATGATTTACTTCGCTCATTGGGATCTTCGAGTTCAAATCCCCATCTGATCCAGTCCCGAGTGCGTGAAGGCATGGAAATATAGGCCGCACCATGAGCACACAGGCAAGAGGATGAAGTTACAACGATCGGGAAGTAGAATTAGAACTGAGTTTAGATCCAGAGAAAACTAAAATTTTGGCTAGAAAATTTCCACAGACGGCGCCAAATTGTTTGACAATAAAGTATTAGGCCTTTTTGTTAAACCAATTAAATAAGAAGATTTGGGGCAAATCCTATCCAGAGATAATTTATTCTGGATCTGAGATAGAAAATGGGAATAAATAAGTATAGCTGAACATTTAATTTTATTACAGTGGTGATTGAGTTTCATGGAAGAAATAGATGATTGTTCTAATAATATCAAATGAAGATAAAGGATACATAAATGAAAAGAGTCACCATCCTTGAACAAGACCGACATCCGTATGTTTGATAAAGTTGAATGATAGATGAATAACGAGATTTTAAACTCTTCTCCTTTTCTGGCGAGGAGCCAGAAATTAGGGAATATCTTCTCCTTCAGAGAGATCATGTTTTTCCCTCTATGTGTTCCTCTCAGCCTCTTTTCTGTTACTCTCTCCCATGATATTTATACAAGATACTTTCTTTACCCAGCAGTCCTTAACCGGGGTACTTAAATTCTTGGAATATCTCGTAGAATATTCCTCTATAATGTCTAGGTGTTGAACTAGCCGTTCGGGCCGAATTGAGTGCTCGACCTCGATCGTAGCTAAATAGTCGTTCGGGCCGAATTGAGTGCTCGACCTCGATCGTAGCTAAATCACTCGCCTGTATATTGCTTCCTATACGTGACTTCGGCTTAGTTTCCTCTTGGTCGTTCTTCCTTAAGTAGAATTCGTTTGATTAGATTTTGACTCATATATTGTTGTTGTTGTTGTTTTAGCATATCAAGAGAGACTATTTCTTTTTTTTTCTGTTATATCACAATATTGATTACTTATTTTAATTTTTTTTAAATTTATTAAATATATGCATCATTTAATATGGATTTTATGATAAATTATGTATTGTATTGAATATTTTTTAAGAGCCTATAAAATTTATAATGGACAAATAAAAGTGAGCCGAAGGAGTTTATCTCTTTTCGTTTCAAAATGTGATATAAATTTGGAAAATTGTACGCAAATTTTAAAATTTGACTAAAGACAAGACAAATTTAAGACCGGCGCACGGACCCCACAAACCGCACGTAGATAATGCGCAATTGCTTTTGAACATTATCTTCAATTGTTTGTGTTGGGAATGCTCCAAGCATCCTTTGACCATTACAAGGGTACCATGTCCTAAGGACACGTTTATTTCCATAAACGACCTCGTTTTCTTCTTCACCTCCTTGCCTCCTCCTCCTCCTCCTCCTCCTCCTCCTCCTCCTCCTCACCGTGCCGCAGCTCGGAGAAGCCAATGATGAAATCCATTTCCATGGTCAAATCCTCCCCATGTTGTCGCCTTCAATGTATGTATAAAATCCTCTTTTATTTATTTCATAATTAAAACTACTATTTAAAGCATCGTTTTTTTTTTAAAGAATGCATCTTTCTGCGTTTATAATGTTTAGGTTTTGATCTGCTAATCATATAATTTTATACGGTTTTTCTCATACTTTTTTCCTCTCAATGTTTTCCCCCTTTGTGGATTCCTTTTTGGGTTTTTTAGTGTACTGCAAAAAAATTTTATTGGGGGAGAATGGATAATTTTTTTGGATTATTCGGATTAAAAAATTTCAAAATGGGAATTGATGTCCAAGTTTCATTCCTTTTTGTTTGATAACAAAGAAATGAGTGCATTTAAACTCTAGCTTGTGTAAATGCTTTAAATATAAATTTTATATTCATATTCCAGCTGCAAAGGGACCACTGTTGATTTTCATCCTCTTTGGGGTTTTGCTAAAACTCCTTTCTCTTGTCATTTTCCATGTCTGTTTTCTGTGTTGCTGAAACGAATCTTCCATGTGATTGAGATTGCCTTGTATATGTTTGTACATTTTTTGTGTGTGACTGTGTGTACAATATTGTATTCTTAAAGAAGCACAACATTGAGTTGGCATTTCAAATCCATTTGAAGTTTGTGGAACATGAGAAAAAGTCGGTATCTTTTTCAGGTTATTGGATAATGTTGTTTATTGGCCTAAATTTTGGATAGCTTTTTTGGCTCAAGAAAATATTTTTAAAATGGCAAAAAGGCAATTGTTCATTTGAATGTTTTGGTGTCTTGTGTACATGTCTTTTATTTTATTAAAAACCCAGATTAGTGTTTCCTTTTCTTTGGTTGGATGGTTGCATGTCCATATTTCCAAGATTTGGAAGCAAGAACAAATTTTGTACAATGGCTTAGCTTTCCAGTGAGTTTGTTCCTAACTTATGTTTTTGCTTTCAGCTAAAGGACTAGGAGATAGGTAAACAAAGAAATCTTCGGTTAGGTATGGATCATATACAGTCAAGGGAAAGTGATTTAGAGATAGATCTAGAGAGTGGGGGAACAACTAGTGAGGAAGAGGGCAGTAATAACCGTTATCTGACTGAGGAAGCTTCTAATAAAGAGTTGTATAAAGCGGGGAGTGGGTTTCGTGGAGTTCAATCGTCACATGGATTTGCAAGGAAGCAAGATGGTTCAAATACTTATAAGAAAGTGTTGAGTGCTGATGAGCTTTCCATTAGGTGTACAGAAGTTTGGCCGAACAAAGTCAGAGAGGAGATGGAAAATTCGAGGGACGATAGAATGGATATTGAGAGGACAAGGAAGCCAAAGCCTCCTAAACCACCTAGACCCCCAAAGGGTCCATCACTAGATGCTGCTGACATTAAGTTCGTCAAGGAAATATCTGAGATTGCTATATGGAAGCGTAGAAGGACTGAAAGAATTAAGGCATTGAAGAAAATTAAAAAGGAGAGTGCATCACCTTCGAAGATGAATATATTAGCAACTGTGGTCACGGTTCTGTTCTTCTTGATTATTATATTTCAAGGTACTCTCGTATCCTGGGGCATGCGAAATTTTGATGCATCGGCATTATTGAGAGTATGAACTTCTTCATAAAATTTGTTATCTTGGATATCTTTTGAATGTTCTTCTTTCAATATCCTAGGGCGTCTAAACCAAGTATATGTCGTTTTATTGCTGACCTAGTGTTTATCGTTTTGAGCGAGATAATGACTTGCATATAAAGTTGTTAGGTATTTTTACTTTTGAAGGTACTACATTTTGTTGTACGTTCAAATTTCTCTTGTTTTTGCGTCCGTTAGATATATCTGAACATTAGTTTTTCGTTTGCTGCTAAACTGCCTGAAAGAAAATGAAGAGCACAGTTCTTTACTGCAATACTTTAGCATACAATTCTTGTAGGAACATTGAACTTAAAGACACTGGGTGGTTCTATATATGCATGGTCCATTTAATTTGGAATAATCCAATTAAGTTTTGATGATTAAACTGTCGCAGAAGGATGGGGAAAAGAAATGACATGTTAGGATGGAGGATTTCCATATTACTTGGAGAAATAATCAGGTGGTTTATCTTGTATGGAGGTTAAACATATTATAGTGTCAATGCTATCGCTGTACGAGCTTATTGGTTGTCAATTCTTATTATTTCTTCTGTGTGTAACTCTTCTTGTTCCATGTTCCTTATGAGAACTGTCTATATGAAGTGATAGTGCGCACCCAGAAATAAGCATGATAACTTGCTGAAGAAATTGAATAAATAAGCAAGAAAGGGAGAGATCAAGGTTCTAGCTTGCAGCAGTTGCCTATATACAAAACTATATCATTATTCAAAATGTTCTGGAAATTTCATTAGCTAAATGCACCGAAGTCCAATTTATGTCTGTCCTTAATTATTATGATCCAAAACCTTTGCTTTGCAAGTTAAAGATTTCCTCTTCCTCTGTTTGAATCATACAATATCAGAAGCTTACTGAAACTCGTCTTCTTCATTTTCCTTATAATTATTGCATGAAAATCTTAAGCTGGTTGACATTGGCACGCTTCTAGTGTTTCAACTGAAGCTGCATACATTTGATGGAATTAAGTAGGTTGTTTCTGGTTTTCCAGTTAGGCATTAACTAGGTGACCGAATTGTGCTTGATGAAGCATGGCGTAGCAATCAATCAAATTTTGAAATGCCATTTCATAATGTCTCTTCAAAGATTTTCCTAATACGTAGCTGAACTTTCTTAGGTATGTGAATGTCCCTGTTTGTACTAATTACAGCTTTCTGGAAATACTATTTTACTGTATATGTACAAATGAATGTGAAGTAAAATTATTGCCTCATTTGGAGCTAAAACATTGATCATTATATGTTAAAAAACTGATTAAACTTCATCTGGTTTAGGAAAACTACTATTTGCTCTTTGGTGGAAATACAGCTGTGTTTTACTGTTTTATGTAACAATGGAAGAAAATACCATAACACAGAAGAACAAAATCCTAAGCACATTAGCTAATTCCTATAAATATAGGGAGAAAAATCAGTGTAATAGAGGAGTTACGATGAAATTAGCTCAACATTGATAGGAGGAGAATCAAAATACTCTTGCACTAACGGCTTCAAATCGTACAATCTCCTTTTTCTGTTATTGTTCCATTGTTGATTGTATTTTCAATGAAGTATATCATGATAATGTTTTCGTAATTTACAGGTGTTCTGGGCTCTCGTATGTGACAGCAATTAGTATGCCGCCTTTCAAGTTCAGAGTGGTAGGTTTTGCATCCACTTTCTTTTTAAATTTTCTGTTTCACTGGTTTATGATTTGGTATCAGAATATGTTCTCACTTACCAAGTCACCATTCACCTTAAATACTCCCATCCGCTCAACAATCAGTCAGGTCAGCTTTAGAGAGGAGCAAGTGGGGACTTCCATCCTCGTAACTTTTCAAAATCAAATTTTAACTCTTCCCCTTCAATTTTTTTGTACAAAAGTGTTGATCGCTGTCACAAATGTCTGAAAAGAAATATGGTTTATTAAGCACTCAAACGACTACCAGATCATGACATGATCTATCTTGCTGGATGAGAATTGCTTGCCTCCTGATAGACATTGGTAATTTACCATGCAAAACCAACTGCTTCACTGCAAGTCAAAAGGGCTAGTGCAGTTACTTATCACTTTCGACAAGAAGCCCACTATATCATTTTACTGTATATTTTCTGCATTGTTCTTTTTCGCTGAAAAATGTCTAAACAAAAGTCTTGCCTGTATATTTAGTCTGAATCCACAAGGCTAGATGAATCAAGAGAAAAACAATGTGATGTGCATTGTGGAAGCAAGCTTCAGTTTTCTGGATATTCCATCATTAGTAACTCTTTACATTTGCAACAATGCAGATCAGGGGTTGTGGATGTGGAATCGCTTGCGTCAAACAATCGAAAGTATTTCTAAATGGGTAAATTGCGGCTGCTCTTGTACAGAATATAACAACAATTTTGGATTTTGGTAAAGAGCTCCTGATATTTGTAGGTGTGCTAGAAAAAAGGATTTCAACTGCATGCCTCTTGATCCAGGCATGATTTTGATGTTGTAAATTTGAACTAAATGGGGCCATTGCAGAGCTTGACTAATCTTGACTTCAGGCATGAATATTTTGGTTATAATGACTGTTGAGGTATACTCCTTTTGCCTATGAGATACAAGTTGACGTTTAGAGGTCAGACGTCACACTTAACTTTATATAACACGACTTCCAACAGAAGAGATTGTGGTGTATGTTACCAAAATAAGAGAAATAGTTTTCCGGAAATTTTTCTACCAAACGCCATTGGAAGACGTTTTTTCAGTTTTTGCAATTCTCACGAAAAACAAAAGCTATCTATGACCATCTGCTCCCTATGTCCGAAATCCACAGTAATTGTCGATCTTGCAATTTATATGCCTATGTCATCGCCTTTTTTTTTAAGGCGAAATATATAGTTTATCCATTAACCATGCAGCGAAATTTTGTTACACTTTTTATTTATGGAAAATTTTTTACACACTTAACCTTTCCAAAGTGTATCTAAGACGCACTACTTTGACCAAGTAGCACTCTCGTGTTTACACACAAAAAAACACACATGAAGCCCGTAAAAAAATCCCATATTTTGACTCCCCCTCCCCTTCCCCTGGTCTTCTTCCTCATACCACCCTCCCCCTCATCTTCCTTCCCACATAGAATTATTGAAAGAACATCTGAAATTGAACAATTTTTGTTGGTTTACTATCCAAATATTGTGGGGTATTGAAAAAGCTTGAAAATTCAATTGGAACTTGTTGTTGGGTTGTTGAACTCAATTTGTTAGATCGATTTTTTTCGGCTTGTTTAGTCAGTGTGATTGAATTTTAGTGTTGTCGAAAACTTTCTCACAAATAACCATGGTGGCGACAACAATGGTGCTTAAGATAGAAAATGCAAAGGCGAAGAAGATAGGGTTCAATTGTAATTTCTAATGTTTCTTTTCTCTTTTTAAAGTCAATGACGCGTGTCACGCCCCTATTAGGGTGTAACTTTAACGTGTGTATTAAACACACTTTTGAAAGGTTCAGTGTGTGAAAAAATTTACATTCACACAAGAGGTGTTTAACAGAGATTTCAATGCACGATTGATGGGTAAACTATGTATTTTGCCTTTTTTTAGTATGACTACTTTTATTATAAAGGTACCCCTCACACATCGACCTTACATATAAAACATGAATGTCTGATACTGATTACTTGTAAAAGAACAATGCTGCAGAATAAAATGTTCCAGTTTTCTTGAATTGTGTGAAAAGCAAACATGATGATAGGGGACGAATGCAATAGTTAATTAACAAGTCTTGATAGAAGTAAAATAAAGAGGGCATTAGTGTATGTTTATAATGCAAATCCCTAATTCTCACTTTACTGATCAAAAGCAGTTCCTAACATGGGCAATATCCCCTGATGCAGTTTGGCTGCCTTGTGAACAATTTCCATCCAAGAAGTTCAAAACATGAACACAAGAGCAGAATGTTTTGCTTCACTAAAAGGACCAAAACCAAATGATTTATTAGGCTTTCACATCAGCTCTGGGCCTCCAAAGACCCAGCCTATATTTGTGGGTGTACTTCAATATCAACTTCCTCTGCAACATCACAAGCAATATGTCAAGAAGGGCTCGTGGATTCGAAAACACAGCAGAAGGGATTGATGGCTGTGGTTTAAAACACAGCGCCATGATTAATCAGTGCAGCATACCAATATGGCATACTACTAATTATATAAAAGCTACCGCTATGGTGTGCTTATCTCCTAATATTAGAAAGTGCCTACAGGAACTAGTTCTAAGCATTAGTTCGCTCAGTTTCTCAGGGTTACCAAATTGGTAAAAAATTAGGAACTGTTAACTGTCGAACCTCATAAGAATGATAACTCTACTAAGACTAGAAAGCCTTAAATTTGGCCACCACTAAATAGCAGACTTGATATGATCGGCAAAAATGATATCATTCGCTCCACCTTCATATTCATGCATGACAATTACAACCAAAAGTTAATCTTCACTAATTCTTCCAGTTGTTGGGCAGTCCAAAGGTGAACACATGCAATCCCTTCTCCTTTTTGATAATTATGCTTTTTACAATTTTCTTGATAAAAGTGTTTTGGAATATCCAAAGATGATTAAAAAGCAAACAGACAAACCCATACTTCTCTTTCCCCACCCTATTTTACAGTGTAACTCCACCTAATTTCACACAGCTTCTAATATTTGGCATCCCATTTCAGTCGTCCTTACCAAAACCCTAATCCAAGACTACCCTACAAACCTCTAAACTACAGAAAGCAAGCAAACTGCGCATAATGTAACGGAGCAAAATTTCTTACAACTTTGCAGTTTGGAGGGTAAACTTCCAGATATACCGAACTAACACAAGTAACAAACTAATCAATCATCTCAATAGGATAACTTGCACAAGACATCAATTTCAGACATATTACATCATTTTATAATACATGTTCAAACACACCACTATCGCAAATTATGCCCTTCGACAGTAAGGGTCAATCCTCAGCTATGATGGACAGTCAACTACATTAAAAAATTGTTTTACAGATACAGTTACGAGACATTATTCAAATGGAGAGCTCAATTAACTACTAAATCAGATGAACATCATTAAAGCATATAAAAAAATTATGTTGAATAGCACTTGAATGCAAAAATTTAAGAACCAAATTTGGATGTCTTACTGCTTAAATGCATATCAGAGAACTAAATTGGCTCCTAAAGGTGGTCATACTTATAAACTTGTCAAGAACAACTTTGTCGAAAAGATGTCTAGTCTCAAAAGTTACATCTTGATCGTGATCTTTCAGCCAACTGATCTAATTAACCTTTTTTGATGAAATAAGACTCTTCATTGCAGGCATCCAGATGCAACGTTACAAGAAGGAATTGAGTAAGCTCCATTACAACAAAAGACTTAAACTGCTTAGGGAGATAACCACAAAAAACAAAAGTTAACTGATATTAACCTACATCTTCCAGGGACTCTCAACCCTATATTCTTGATGCAAAATACTGCAGGACATCCATTTCAGCGGACTTGCAAAAACATGTAGGGCTATTGACACTGTTAAAGTAAAACTTCAAAGCCAAGACATATTATGACACTTCTACATAATCTCATAGCAAAGATGGTATCGAATTGGATATCACATCAAAGCAAATGGACATAGAGAGGTGGATATGGAGAGGGCAGAAGGATAACATCTCAGATTGTTGAAAAGGGAGTGCAAGGAATTTACTTCTCAATATGGAACCCGAGAGTGCCAACTAAAGCATCCTTTTTTACCTGGACAAGAGCACATGAAGCCATCTAAACAGCAGAAAACTTTACGGGAGGAGTACAATCCAAGTTTGTTGGTGCATCACGTGAAAGCAGGAGGGAACCATAACAATCACTTATTACTTCACTGTTCTGTTTCATACAGATTATGGTATATTGTGTGGAGCATATCGGGAGGTGGTATCGATGATTCCAGTAACTGTAAAGAAAGGTGCTTCTAGGTTAGTCTGGAATTCAGCACGAAGAGATGGAGGCACATGAGAAGTAGCTCTTCTAGCGTTCAAGTGGACAATAGGAAAGACAGAAATATGCGAGCGTTGGAAAGGCTAGAAAACTTGCTCCTATTGGTAGGTGGAGCATTTTGTTTTTTTATATATCTGGAGCACCTTTGATATTCCGATTAGTATTGACAACTGTATAGGATCATGCCTTCTAGTAAGATTCTCCGCTTTTATATACATTTTCATCTATGGGATTTTCCGTTCTCGATACTAAAATTAATAACTTCATCAAAAAAAAAAAGAGGAATATCATCTCAACCACAAGCTTAACTATTAGAATAACTTCAACAATCACACAACTCGAAATATCAAATACCTAAAACGAACTGAAAAACAAAATACTCCCACTATTAACTCTCTCATAGCCTTAATCCATGATTCTTTCCACTACTACTTATTGCATCTAGTGAGATTTTTCTACGACAATGCAACTAGACAACTAATACAATTAATGATTTCTAGAAAACGCAAACCTTTTGCAAGAATGCATTCTATCAGCCTGACAGAGGAATCAATTATACAGATCAAAGCCCTTTAGTTAAGAAGAATTACTTTAAAGCTGGAAAACAATTTCCTTTTTTAATGCAATGAAACATAATATCCGAGCTACGCAATAACACAATCTTCCATCTCACATTTGTAAAGTCGATAACATATTTACTAAAAAGCATTGGACAAATTAAACAAATTAAAAGGAAAGGGGATAAATACTGACATGTTTACAAGGGATGCCAAGTTTCTTGAGCTTAAGAGTGCGAGTAACAAGAAGCTTCGAGAAATCTCCAATCTCAGATTCTAGCTTCTCAACGTGGGTCTCTACTCCCTTTCCCACTCCATTCAAGAACTCTGGTATCCCTACCTTCACTGCACCAACGATAGTTTGTGTTAAATTTTCACAAAGATTACAGCAACATTAAATGCTCAAGGATGAATTTGAAATACCTATGTAAGGATTGGATTTAGACGAAAAGCTAGCGAACCCAGTTGACACCGACGAGTTTGAAGGTGCTGAGATTAATCTTCTGTTGAAAAATAGAATTTGCCTCCACGCCATTTTTATGACTTCCTGTGGATTAAGCTTTTATTTGTATGTGCATTAAGATTCAGCAAACTTTTTCCTCACCCAGCTAGTGTTTGAGGTTTATGTTCAAAACCCTTGCACCAGTGTGCAAAGATAGTAGAACCTCAAACAGCACTGTCTTAACCTATCTTTTCTCATGAAAATTATAAAATGTATAAGAGGGAGAAAATAACAAAAATGGTCTCTTATGTTTGGGGGTAATTTTAAAGTAGTCCCTTAGGTGTAATTTTGAGCAGTTTTGATCCTTAAGTTTATCAAAATTGAGCACTTTTGGTTAGCCTTCAATACTTAACAATTTTTGGATGGTATATTCAAGGAGAGGGGAAAAAAATTAACCAAAAGCAGCAGAAAATTCTTTACAAATCTCATATTGCCATAAATAATGGCACTAAATACTAAAATTAGATCAAAAATAGCACAAATTGCATCTCAAAAAATTGCACAAACATCAGAAATGGATAAGGGTAACAGAATGCAGAAATTGCACCTCATAATGTGATTCCCTGCTAAATCTTTTTTTCAAGTTCATGCTAATTTAACAGTCAAAGTTTTGTTAAATATATGACATGAATTAGAAAATGTTCACTTTTTACAAACTTAAAGAATCAAAACGAAAATGTTAATCTGCTTCTGATTAAAAGAGAGTAAAAGAACCAAAGGCAAGTTGATGGGATTTTTACCCCGCTATACTTTAATAGAAACCTATTTACCTCCTTTATTTAGGTTCCTTATTAGTTGCTTTGTATATTTATATTTACAAGTTATATACAAAACCATAAAAAAGAAGAAAATTCAAGATCCATTAAATTTAGCCTATCAGTTACATGACCCCCCCCCCCCCCCCCCC
>MU676608.1:4183-20489 GCA_026770625.1 Nicotiana glauca
TGATGTGTCCTAACTAACCGGACAATAGTATAATAGTAGCTACGCACGGACTCTCGTCACCTCTTGCATACGTAGCCCCCACAAATAGGAGAACATAATCAATCACTTCACCTTTGGGCTAAATTCCCCCTCACAAGATTAGAAAGGAGACTCACCTCGCTCCGAAGATCCACAACCGGCATTCTACATTCTTCCGAAGACTTGCACCAATGCACAATGCTCCAAAACTAGCCAACGATCATATAAATCCATTAATATATGCTAAATTATACTTTACAACCCAATTTATAATAATTCCTAACCCCGAACAAAAAGTTGACAAAAATATCATCGGGCCCACGTGCCCGGAATCCAAAATTTCTCGAAGATAAAGGTTACCCATGACCTTAGGAACTCAAATATACAATTTTCTCTTAATTTCATACTCAAAATCGTGGCTAAATTCCAAGAATATAATTTTCTAGGTTTTCCACCAAAACCTCAATTTTCTACCCATTTTCATACTAAAATCCATACATAATTAATGTATTTAACTCAAAATAGGTAGGAATAACTTACCTTAACATTTACGACAAAAATCCTCTCTTGAAGCTCCCCGAAAATCGCCCAGGCCATGAAGAAATGAAGAAGAAATGACCAAAATCCGACTTAAAACAATCCCTTTTCCTCCAGACATTTCCGCTTCTGCGGTACCATTACCGCTTCTACGGAAACCGCTTTTGCGGTTTTGGGCCGCTTCTGCGGTTCTGGCCAAATTGGGATGCTCCTGCGGTCTAATTTCCGCTTAAGCTGATCGCTTCTGCGGTCCCATCTCACCTCACTCCTAACTGCTTCTGCGGTTACTTCCTCGCTTCTGCGGGGCCGCTTCTGCGGTCCCATTTCCGCAGAAGCGAAAATACTAGCAACCAGCAACACCAGCCTTCCCAAAAATCTATTTTTCGATCTGTTAACTACCCGGAATCCACCCGAGGCCCCCGGGACCCCAACCAATCCCATAACATATTACGGACTTGCTCGAAGCCTCAAATCACATCAAACAACGCTAAAACCATGAATCAACCTCCAATCCAAGCTTTATGAACTTTAGAACTTCCAACTTCTACTTCCAATGCTTAAACCTATCAAATCACGTCTGATTGACCTCAAATTTTGCACAAAAGTCATATTTGACATTATGAACCTATTCCAACTTCCGGAATCAGATTTCGACCCCGATATTAAAAAGTCAACCTCCAGTCAAACTCCTCAAAAACTTTCAAATTTCTATCTTTAGCCAATTGGCTCCAAAAAGACCTACAGACCTCCGAATTCACTTTCGATCACGCTCCCAATTCCAGAATCACCATACGGAGCTATTCCCGAACTCGGAATCCCAAACGGACATCGATAACATAGAAATGTACTTCATGTTAAACTTAAGAAATTTCTTCTAAAATGCTAACTTCCACAATAGGCGCCAAAATACTCTCGGGTCATCCAAAACCTGATCCGGGCATACGCCCAAGTCCGATATCATCATACGAACCTGCTGAAACTTTCATATCCCAATTCCGAGGTCGTTTACTCAAAAATCCAATCCTAATTCATTCTTTCAACTTTAAGCTTCTCAAATGAGAATTTTCATTTAAATTTAACTCCGATCTTCCTGAATTCAAATTTCCGTCCATGCGAACAAGTCGATATACCTGAAATGAAACTGCTCATGGCCTCGAACCACTGAACGGCGGGCTAGGGCTCAAAACGACCGATCGGCTCGTTACATAACTTGCCAAACTTATACTTCTGTCCTTAAACGAAAAAGATTTAACTTACAAGAAATATAAAGTAAGAATAGATCCAATATTAAGTATTTTCTTGCTTCGTGTCGGAAACGACGAAGAGCATCCAATAAAAGATGATTGGTTCTTCCTCTGGTTATCAATCCCAATGGTAATAATAGTGCATTTAATATGAAAAATATTTTTATCATTAGATTAAAATGTAATTTGTGCAAAATGCATAATAGAAGTAAAAAGACATCTTAGCTAGAAATGAATATGTTGATCAACTAAATAAAAGGTTGATTGTAAAATTTTATAGCAAAAACAGAAATTTTTTCAGTTTTTGATTCAGTAGCAAATGATACCAATAATTTCTACCAAGAAGAATACTTAAATATTTTAAAACCAAATCACCTTCAACCATACATGTTTGTTGTCAAATTTCTTATTTCTTACGTATATTACTGTCACCGTATATATAATAGGCTAAGTTAAAATTGATCTTCCATTGTATATAGGTTAATTTTGAAGAAAAATATGATTGTCGTGCTACTTAAAAACTTATATACGTCGAGTAGCTCATGTTATAGCATACAAAATGGTATATAGAAGTTTTGACAATAACGTCATACATGCAAAAATTTGATATTGATTAATGTGTTTCTAAGTATATTCTTATCCCTGAATTCAACTTTCGTCTTCCGAAACTAAGGAATATCCTTTTAAATTTGTGCGAAAATAATTTTTAGTATATTTATATTTTGTAGATATAATAAATAAAGCGCAAGGACAAAAATCTTAAATATTGGACTATATTTACCACAATATATTTTCTTGTACGAACAACTGTATGCTGCACTTTCAAGAGGGATATCAAGATCGACAACAAGAGTCCTGGTTAAGACAGAGCAACTAGCGCATTAGGAGAAAACATACACAAAAAAATATTGTCCACAAATAAGTGTTCGTTAAGATACCATCACATTAATAACTTTTAAACTATAATATATAATTTTTGTAACTAACATGACAAAATTGATAATTTGTGTAAGATTTGTTAATGTCCTTTTATTTTAAATTCATTTATTATGCTAATTATGTAATAATATTTTTCGGCATTTAGATGATTGTTGTATAGTTATACATAAAATTTCTCTCAGTAATTAAATTTTATTATTCATTCTTATAAATAAATGTTTAAATCATCACGTGTCATTATTAACGTGCAGCGCGCGTTCATAAGTATTAGTATATTTAAATAATGATATAGCAGTACTTTATATTTTGAGAACCTAAGCCAAGCTCTTGCCTTGCCCTAGTGCCGCCCTGCTTCAGCCGAAGTTCATTTGCATAGCAGAGAGGTTCAACAATGGCAGAAAATCAATCCATAGCAAAAACTTTCCCGGTGAAGCCCAAATTAAAACCCACTTCAGCAAATTCCACTACCCCAACCCCCGAATCCAAGTATTGGAGATCATTCAAAACCACTAAAGACCTTCAATCCGAAACCCTAGTTTCTGCAATCACCTCCCTATCATTTTCCCCGATATCCCCTCACGATTTCGCCGCCACACATTCTGCCACTGTCTCCATTTTCTCCGGCCAAACTCTCGAACCCAAAACCACCATCTCCTCCGCCTTCAAAGATACAGTCACCTCCGCTTCATTCCGTTCCGATGGACGTCTCATCGCCGCCGGTGACCTTTCAGGCGCCGTTCAAGTTCTTGACCTTAAATCCCGTGTCCCTCTCCGTCGTCTTCGCGGCCATACCCGACCCGTTCGTGTTGTCCGTTACCCACGCGCCGATAAGCTCCACCTGTTCTCTGGTGGTGATGATGCTGTTGTTAAGTACTGGGATATTACTACTGAGTCCAAAATTTACGATCTTTTGGGGCATAAGGATTATGTTAGGTGTGGCGATGCTTCACCGATTAGTGATGATATGTTTGTTTCGGGTTCTTATGACCATACGGTGAAAGTTTGGGATGTTAGGGTTTTGAATTCGGGTTCTGTGATGGAGTTTGATCATGGGAAGCCTGTTGAGGATGTGATTTACTTGCCATCCGGTGGTTTAGTTGCTACTGCTGGTGGGAATTCTGTGAAGATTTGGGATTTACTTGGAGGTGGGAAGTTGTTATATACAATGGAGTGTCATAACAAGACTGTTACTTCGATTTGTGTTGGTAAAATTGGGAAGGAGAGTGGCGAGGAGGCCCAGCAGTATCGGATTTTGAGTGCGTCTTTGGATGGATATATGAAGGTTTTTGATTATGCTAAGTTCAAGATTACTCATTCGATGAGGTTTCCTAATCCTCTAATGTCTGTTGGGTTTTCCCCGGATTGTTCTACGAGGGTGATTGGGGCGTCGAATGGGACAATGTATATTGGTAGGAGAAAGGTGAAGGATAGTAAAAGTTTGGAACTTGGGGGTTTTGGTGGTGGATTTGCTCCGGTGGAGGAGCCTCAGAGGCGGGTGTTGAGGCCATCTTATTTCAGATATTTTCAGCGGGGTCAGAATGAGAAGCCATCCGAATGGGATTACTTGATTAAGAAGCCCAAGAAGATTAAGGTGGCAGAACATGATAAGTTGTTGAAGAAATTTATGCATAAGGAGGCTTTGGTAGCTGCTTTGAGTGGGAAGAACCCGGAAAATGTGGTTGCTGTTATGGAGGAATTGGTTGCTAGGAAGAAATTGTTGCGATGTGTGTCAAACTTGGAAATTGAGGAACTTAGTTTGCTTCTGAGGTTTCTGCAGAGGTACTCCACCATGCCTAGATTTTCAAGGTTTTTGATGGGCTTGACAAAGAAAGTTATTGAGATGCGAACTGAAGATATTAAGTCTTCAGATGAACTGAGAGGTCACATTAGGAATCTTAAACGAGACGTTGAGGAGGAAATAAGAGTACAACAGACATTGCAACAGATTCAGGGAATTGTATGTCCTCTGCTCAAGATTGCTGCAAGGAGATGATAATTTGTTTATTGTTGCCTGTGACTATCTGGCTCTACGTTTTGCCCTTTTTACTGCTAGGATTTCCTTCAACCGAGGGACTACAAAAAATTTTGCCATCACATTTTAATATTCCTTCAAGAAATTTTGTTTCTTTTATATGGGATTGTCCTTTTACCCATGAAGAATACAACACTAAAAGTAGATAAAGCCAAAAAGTCCTATGGAAGAGGAAGAATTGATAATGTCAAGCTCTTATTGCTTGGACCTCATTTATTCTGCCTAAGATTACCTTTTGTTACACTTCCAGTTCCAGGCCATTGATACCCTTTACTTTTTGACAATGTTTTAAGACTTCCTTTATACTTTGGTTAAAAGAATTTTTATTTCGTTTCTTTTTTTAAGTTTTAAAATTACTTTGTTGATAGGGCTATCAATAAACTCGAAAGTCCAATTTTACCATCTTGTTTTGATCAAGAGTAAAGTTGATCAATGCACCGACTACAAGTTTATGGTAACGTCTATTTATATTTTCATTTTAGTTCAAAATAAGTGTCCAGTTATATAATCAAGAAAGAATTTAATTTGTTTTTACAAAATAATCTCTATGTACATATCCCTAGAAAGTTTTCTTAATTCTCACATTAAATGTTTAATTAGGGATAGTTTAGTCATAGTAGATATTTTTGTAGTATTTTCTTAATGGGCGTGCGAAAAGCAAATTGGATACTTATTGTGAACCGGAGGGAGTAATAGTAATAGGCACAAATTTAATAGGAAATACATATTTCCAAGAATATTTATACCTTATATATACATGTGGAGTCGAATGTAACGAATACATTTGCATCAATTGTTAGTACAGTAGATGTATCATTGGTTTCCAAGAATTTGGTGCTGTTTAGTTGACCTTCTTCACTCCATTAATTTCTTTACTCCCTCCGGCGCATAATAAGTATTCAATTTGCTTTTAGCACGTCCATTAAGAAAATAATAAATTTTATACAAAAATACCTATTATGATTAAACTATCCCTAATTAAATATTTACGGTGAGGAGTAAGAAAACTTTTTAGGGATATGTACATAGGGGTTATTTTGTAAAAATAAATTAAATTCTTTCTTGGTTACATAACTGAACAATTATTTTGAAAGAAAATAAAAAAACAAATTGAACACTTATTGAGAACCGAAAGGAGTATTTAGTATGTATATTACAACAATAATTACATCTTAGTCCAAATCAAGTCGGTGTTAAGACATATGAATCATTACTTCTTTTTTTATGCTCAATTGTCTTGTGAGGATTAATTATTATTGACAAGCTTTTCGCTGGCTATCAACCTACCTGCATTTCTTCTCCCTTATTTGAGCTTGAGATTGATAACGTTAGCAAGCCCCTACAAGCAGAGTTTTATTTAGAGCACGTTTGGATGGGTTTGTTGTAAGTGGCTTTTAAGCCAAAATAGCTTTGAAGTCATAAGTTAGGAATTCTAACTTTTGGCTTGTTTTTGTCATTTTAGCCTAAAAACAAGTGCTTAAAAGCACCTTTTTACTTTATTCAAACAGTACAAAATGATTTAAAAACTATTTTGGCTTAAAAGCACTTAAAACAAGTCAATCCAAACGGGCTCTTAGTATGCATACTATTTGAAGTAGTGAATGGAATCTTAAAGAGTACATAACTTCAGACTAGGAGTGTACATGGACCGAGTTAGTTCGGTCTTTATCAAAACCAAACCAACTATATCGGTTTGGATTAGTTCGATTTTGTCGGATTTTTTGTTACATGAATATTATTTCAATCTTACTTTGTTAAATTTTTTATAAGTAAATATATGTTTAGCGAAAACTAAAAAAGTTGACAACATATGATTTATTAACATATTCTTATGGGAGAATTTTCTTAGTAATATATGATAGTTATTTTTTAGTCATCTGACAATAATTTTTCGTTGATGTACACTTTCAATGCTTCGCGTTGTTTTACCCTCGGCAGTGCACACAGTATTTTGGATTGGGATGTACGACATTGGAATAAATCGTGCGTGATAACACTCGGAGCCCGATTACACTTGATATTATTTTATGGCTTGAGAGGTTGCAATTTATTTAATTACAGAAATTGATTTGGAGTTAGTAGGTGTTGGTTGGACATTTTTGAAATCTTTTATCAGTTAAAGAATCATTTATTCACTGCTTATTATCGTGTTATTGTTATTATTCACATATTACATGCTTATTTAGAATTTTTGTATTTTATTTGTTGGCCCATAGTAAGTGTCGATGTCGACCCCTCGTCACTATTTCTTCGAGGTTAGACTAGATACCTACTGAGTACATGTTGTTTATGTACTCACGCTATACTTCTGCACTAATCATGCATGATCTGAGGCAGGTGCATCTGGCAATCATTTCAGCGCACACCCCCGTTATCCCGAGGCTTAGTAGTGAGCTGCTCTCTTCCGTTCTACATCATCTGCAGTCTCTTTTTTATATTTGCTTTCTATCTACTCTATTTTAGACAGTAGCGTAGTGTTTTGTATATTCTATTAGTTGCTCATACACTTGTGATACCAAGTCTTGGAAACATGATAGCAGACACTTGATAGTTTTTGAGTATTTATTTCACTGCAGTTGCTTTTAAAAAAAAATATTTATGCTTACTTTATTAAATTTTTCACATGTTATTTACTTAACAAATAAAAATCAACTACTTTAAATTATTAAAAAGAATAAATACATGACTAGCTCACCGTTGGCTTGCCTAGCAGCGACGTTGGGTGTCATCACGGCCTATAGGAGAAATTGGATCGTGACATACCAAGAGCCTCAAGTAATTGTTCGTTAGACAGTTCTGTAGATTAAATCAAAAAAGAATTCTGCCTTTGAGTTATTTACAATTATATTCTTAGATTATATAAATATTTAAGAGCATAAAAGTCGATGATCGACGTATTATTTAGCATAATATATATATATATATATATATGTGTGTGTGTGTTACATGAAGATAGTATGTTAGCATCCTACTGATTTTTATCTTTTCCTTAAATATCCTAATTTTCAATTTTTATGCTTTATTAGTGAGAGGGGTCTTTTGTCATTTTATAGAAAAATATAATTTGCTTCTCTTAGCTTTCTCTCTCCCGATTTGCCTACCTCTCTCTTCTCCCTTTATTTATCCTCTCCCGCCGCTTCTCTTAGCTATTGTAAACTAGGAATTAGGACTTGAATTTGAGCTTGAAATTTTGAATTTATAATAAATTGTTACTTTGAGTTTGTGTCAAAGTAGTTTTGAGCTAGATAATTGAAGGTAAGTACCGTCGAAAATATTGGTGGCTCAAAAATTCCGGATCCTTCATTGATAAACCTTTGAAGCTTCTGGGTTTTGTGTCAAATTTTTAAAAATTACTCAAAATCGACTGGGTGTTATCTTCAATTGTTGGAAACTGTTTTGCGAACTTGAATACAAAGTTTGGGGAGTTTTGGCAACTGATATGAGCTGTACCCAAATTGAAATTCCAAATGAAACTCAAGCTTTTGTTTTCTTCGTAGTATTGGTTCTATACTTCTATTAACTTTTGTTTTTCTTTTTACTAAGCTAACTGATAAAATTAATTAAGCTTTCACTTTTTTCGTTAAAATGACAATTGTTGAATCACAGTAAGTCAGTAACCATCTTCAATTAAAATCTACTAAGAACAAAGTCAAGCCATCTTCGTTCCCTTTCTTCTTCACAAGATACTACAAAAGAGAGAGAGAAACAACGAGAATGGGTGTTGGATCTAATATAAAGACCAAAATGTCTCCCCTATTAAATGTGTTGCAATAAACTATTAAGGGTATTTAAGGAAAAGCAAAAATAGGTAGGGTGCTAACATACTACCTTCACGTGGTATGTCAGCAAGACCCTAGTATTATATACTATATTATAAGTGTGAAGCTCCAAAATGAAGATTGAATTACTAAAATATTCATCATAAATTGAAAGACCCTTCTGCCCTATATTAGAAGCCAAATAACTATTCTTCACTGAAGTACAAAAATGTAATTTCAAATGTTATATGTTGGATTTTAAAGTCTAATAGAAAACTTATTATGGTTTCTTTAACATTAAAAAAACTATCCACGTATAAGGTATTCTTTCAAAAGTAGAGATCATGAAATAATAATATGGCAATAACTAGCTCATCTTCAGAACAGACACGATGGGTCGGAGGTTACGTACGTTGAGGAAGAACAGAAACGAAAAGCCAAGGGTTTTTTGGAAAAATTGGTGATTTAATTTATAGTCTTTTTTGCGGGAGTACTTTATTCATTCTCACTAATTTGCAATGACGTTTTTAAATTCTCCCTTTCATTGGTCTAGATTTTATTCACCTGATTATTTGATGTGCTCCAAAGCGAAATAAGTATTTCGGGTTATTTGTCGAACAAAGCAAAATTCATGGTGTTGAAAGGTTTTTTCTTCACACAATTTGGGAGTTTTATCTAGGTGAGTTAAGGTCAAATCCAGGTGGTTTATTTCGTTTTTATCTTCTCTTTGATATTATTTCTGTATTGAAGGACTTATCACATGATATCTTGGTTGCCCTAGTTATTTGTTCGTAACTATCTTCATCATGCAATCCTTTGTCATCATTCTCACCAGTTAAGGGGTGACTCTGACTTCTTGACGTACGTTAACACCCCAAGGGATCTTTCAAATCCACATCACTTAAGCAGTACTTTTCTAACATCGTCGGTTTGAGTATCTATCAAAATTAGGGTAATTGGTGGGCTATTAGAACTTTACCCTTCATGGTCATTTATAATGTTGAAATTAAGAAAGTATCTTTTTTAGATCCAAAAGATTTTAGCTTTGGCGTATGGGCAGATTTATGGCTACAAGTTATGTAACGATTAATGTGGAATACACGTGCAACGCACGTATCCAAAAACTGGCTCAAAACGACGATGTTAAAAAAGTACTGCTTAACTGCTGTGGATTTGAAAGATCCCTTGGGGTGTTAACGTACATCAAGAAGTCAGAGTCACCCCTTAACTGGTGAGTAGGAGTGTACATAGGTCGGGTTGGTTCGAATTTTACAATTACCAAACCAAACCAATTGTATCAGGTTATTAAATCTAAAGACCAAACCAAACCAATAAAACTCGGATTTTTCACTCTCGGTTTTTCTCGGATTTTCGGGTTTTTTGGATTTTTTCCTGTAAAATCTTCGTAGAACAAAATATATAAATTATGATCAAAATATTTTTTAATCCTAGTAAGATACAACTATATAAAGTATTTTCCAAGAAAATAATACAAAATAGATGTGTCATGGCATTATCCTAAAATATTCAACAATAAAATTATGTAATATAAAATATTGCTAATTAAAAAACCATAATAAAAATAAACATAATCTGAAAGTAATAAGTCATGATAAAATAAGTAGACTAATAAGGGAGTATTAATCACATGACTAAACGCTAAAGAAAAAATAAAAATAGGTTATGCATTTTTATCTAAATTATTGCAAAACAAAATATAAATATTCAATACATTCTCGTTCATAGTATTTAATTGAATGTCTTTTGTTAGCATTAATATTGATTTGATATTGGTTTAGCCTTTTGTTAGCATTATTTAGTTTACTAATGTTAATTGCTCTAAAACTTATTGGAACATTCAAAAGTTCTACGTCCAACCTTGAAATAATACCTTAAAAGATAAAATTATGAAAAAAATTAAGAAATATTTATAAATTACATCACAATATGTATATTTATATATTAAATATATCTAAAATTTCTATATATGTAATGTCGGGTTGGTTTGGGTTCGGTTTGACTTTCTTTAGTTAAAACCAAACCAAACCAATTATGGTCGGATTTTTTTTTCTACACCAAACCAAATCAAACCAAACCATAGTCGAGTTTTTTTTCTCGGTTTGACTCCGATTATCGGGTTGGTGCAATTTATCGGTTTCATTTGTACACCCCTACCGGTGAGAATGATGACAAATGATTGCATGATGAAGATAGTTACGAACAAATAACTAGGGCAACCAAGATATCATTTGATAAGTCCTTCAATACAGAAATAATATCAAAGAGAAGATAAAAATGAAATAAACCACCGGGATTTGACCTTAACTCACCTAGATAAAACTCCCAAATTGTGTGAAGAAAAAACCTTTCAACACCTTGAATTTTGCTTTGTTCGACAAATAACCCGAAATACTTATTTCGCTTTGGAGCACATCAAATAATCAGGTGAATCAAATCTAGACCAATAAAAGGGAGAATTTAAAAACGTCATCGCAAATTAATGAGAATGAATAAAGTACTCCCACAAAAAGGACTATAAATTAAATCACCAATTTTTCCAAAAAACCCTTGGCTTTTCGTTTCCGTTCTTCCTCAACGCACGTAACCTCCGACCCATCGTGTCTGTTTTGAAGATGAGCTCGTTATTGCCATATTATTATTTCATGATCTCTACTTTTGAAAGAATACCCTATACGTGGATAGTTTTTTTAATGTTAAAGAAACCATAATAAGTTTTCTATTAGACTTTAAAATCCAACATATAACATTTGAAATTACATTTTTGTACTTCAGCGAAGAATAGTTATTTGGCTTCTAATATAGGGCAGAAGGGTCTTTCAAATTATGATGAATATTTTAGTAATTCAATCTTCACTTTGGAGCTTCATACTTATAATATAGTACTAGTATCTATGAACGTGCGTTGCACGTTAATAATGGCACGTAATGCTTTAGTCATTTAAATATCAAAAAATATTATTACATTAGCATAATACCTGAGTTCAAAATTTAAGGACATCATCAGAATTTACATAAATGATCAATTTAGTCATGTTAGTTAGATAATTATGTATTATAGTTTAAAAGTTTTTAAAGTGATGGTATCTTACCGAACATTTCTTTGTAGACGATGTTTTCAGTGTTTCTAATGCTTTGGTTGCTCTGGCATAACCAGAACTCTTGTTGTTAATATTGATCTCTCTTGAAAGTGAAACATATCGTTGTTCGTGCAAGAAATTATATTACGGTAAATATAGTCCAATATTTAGGATTTTTATCTTTGTGCATTATTTATTACCGAAAAAATATTTACACACAACTTTAAAGTATATTCTTTAGTTTAGAAAGACGAAAGTTGAATTCGGGGATAAAAATATACTTAGAGCACATTGACCAATATCATAATTTTTGCATAGATATCATTATTGTCAAAACATCTACTATATATCATCCGTGCTATTACATAAGTCATTCGGTGGATCTAAGTTTTTCAGTAGCATGACAGACATTTTTTTTTGAAATCAATCTATATGCAATAGAAGATAAATTTTAACTTAGTCTATTATATATACGGTGACACTAACATAACTAAGAAAAAGTAAACGTGACAACAAACTTGTATGGTAGAAGGACATTTGGTATTAAAGTATTTAAGTATTCTTCTTGGTAGTACTTGTTGGTATCATTTCTATTGAGTCAAAAACTGAATAATACTTCTTTTTTTACCATAAAACTTCACAATCAATCTTTTATTTAGTTGACCAACATATTCATTTTTGCTAGCTAAAATAGCTTTTTAATTTTCTATCATGCGATTTGCACAAATTGCGTTTTAATCTAATGATGGAAATATTTTCTATATTAAATACACTACTATTACCATTAGGGTTGATAACTTAGTGTTCTAGAAGAACCAATTCATCTTTTATTGGATGCTCTTCTTCGTCTCCAGCACGAAGCAAGAAGTCACTGAATACTGAATTCGTTTTACTTTATATTTTTTGTCGGTTGAATCCTTTTCATTTGATGCCATAAGTATAATTTTGGCAAGGTAGTACAATTTCTTCTTTTCTCGATTTTGGAACTACTGATAGTACTTGACAGAAATCGCCTTCCAAGTCATTAGTTTTTCATCAAACGGTTCATTGATATTTAATATATCTCTAAAAATTATTTCGATCATCCGATACTTAACCATAAGCTCTTCATCCCATATTAGCAATTATGCTTTCCTTTTAAATTTAGCACCATTGCTCTGCTTTGTTATATTTGTGATGGTTATTTCAATTGTTTAAAGAGGTATGTCAAGTCTAAAGTGAGTGACCTCATAATAAAATCCTTGTTGGTACACCACTTGTTATTATTGCTAACATTATCATGCCTCTTGATTTGATATTTGCAACTAATGCACGACATACAAAAGATATTTCGATTCCACCGGAGGCATCTATAAAGGATAATCCCGCCATACCCTAGTCGATTATTTATAATATAGTCTTGAAAATTTATTCTTGTTCAAGATTTAGCTTTGATTGTGCTTCCTTAGACACTTGTATGACCGTTTGATTCTTAATACTATACTAACCTTTTTTACTTTGTGATTTAGTTTTTTTAATCTCTAACGCTCTTTTTATGGAATAAATTTATGTACCCTAAAATATTTTTTAACTTGACAAATAATTTTACTCATATTGAATTGAATTCTCTTGCTAAATAATTAATTGAAAGATATAGTTATATTCTCTTAATATGAAAAATAATTTATTTTATATTGATTAGATTTTTAATATTAGTTCATCTATTCATTTGAATATTTAATCTTAATTATAATTTTATTCACCATAAATTTTATTTTTAAAGTGTAAAAAGATTGACATTTCACTTTTAGATCTTTATATTTACAGAATCATTAGTGCTATTGACTTTTACGAATTATTTTTCTTTCTTTTTCTTAAATATTTTTTCAGTTGTTGTTTAATAATTGGTATATTTTTGAATGTTACACGAAAAAATGATAAGAAAAAATATTATTTGGATAGTAAAGTAGTTCAAATATAATATAAAAAATATATTGTGGGGATATTTTTCCCTCAATTTTAAAGTTTTATGCAATCAATTTAACATTATTTTTATCCCTTTTTGGTATTGAACACTATGGAGTGGGAATGTGTTGCTAATACGGAGGATTTTTATGAAATTAATTTTATTAAACCTTCCTACATATTTTTAATAAGAATGCAATAGACAAAATTTTACTAATTTTAAAATCTTAAATGTTAAAAAAATTAACATAGAAGGTATTTGTCACGACCCAAATCCCGAACCTGATCGTGATGGCGCCTCTCGTGAAGACAAGGCCAGCCAGTCAACCCAATTCATCCTTTTAAAACAACTATTTAACACAATTATAGTACAACATGGTTTAATAATACCAAACAGCAGAAATCCAACCCAACGTAGCCCTAACCGGGGTGTCACAAGTCATGAGCAACTAAGAAATCCGGACACAAGTCTACTAAATATGAAATCCGATACAATTATTCTGATAACATAGAAAGAATAAGATAAGGGAGTCACGGGGGCAGCGAACGACAACATCTACCTCGTAGTCTCCGAAACACCACTTGGACTGGAAGGATCAGCTCTCAGGTATGAAAATCTGCTATGCCTGAATCTGCACACACGGTGCAGGGAGTAATCTGAGTACTCCGACCCAGTGAGTAATAAATATAAATAATGACTGAAGGTAAGACAACACGTTAAGGCACACATCATTCTCTATAGAAGAAGTGAAATCATTTAAAATAACAATTCAGTGAAATATCATGTGAAATTTAATTTAAACCAGTAAAACAGGTAATTTGGCAGTAAAATGACAAGTAGAAATCTGCCCCTCGGGCTCAGTATCAGTATCTCATAATAGTATCAGCCTCTCAGGCTCAGAACAGTATGAAGCAACTAATTAATAAAATAAGAGCACATAATTATTATGGCAGATAAGGAACAAATGCATGAGTGCAATGCAATGCATATAAGGGTACACTCAAGTACCCACTGCAGCGTGCAGCCCGATCCATCCAGGTATATCAGATGAAGAACCATGCATGAATGCAATGCAATGCATATGACAATACACTCCGGTACCCACTGTGGCGTATAGAACGAGCCATCCATATTTATTTATCGTCGACGGCGCTCACTAGGGGTGTGTGCAGACAACGGAGGGGTTCCTACGACCCAAGCGCTATAACATCATAAGGCCTGAGAGCCTACTCACCTCTCCCGCGCTCACTGGAATAGGCTCAGATTCCGAAGGGGCTCCTACAGCTCAAGCGCAATATCAAGCCATCTCGTGGCATAAAATCTAGGCCCTCGACCTCATATCAATATAGTCAACCAGGCTCTCGGCCTCAATATCAATATAACACTGCTGCGACGCGAAGCCCGATCCAAAAGTATCCTCACAACATAGGCCCTCGGCCTTACTCATTCAAAATCACATAAGCCCCTCGGGCATTTGTAAAACAGTGATTCTCAGCCCAAACTATCATGTAGAAATATCATTTAAGTTTCAAATCTGTATAAAGTGGCTGAGTTTGTAAAATCATAAATATCAACAGGACTTAGTTCAAATATAAGTCAAAATAGTGAGGAAAATCCCCGAAGGGTTAAAATAATTGGCACGAAGCCCAAATATGGCAATCAACCCAAATTATGATGATAACAAATCAATCTCAGTCAAATATGCAGTAAAATCATCAATCGGGATGGACCAAGTCACAATCCCCAGTAGTAAAAGACCTCGCACGCATCATCCAATGCGTGTTTCACCTCAATATAGTATTACGATGTGCAAATCCGGGGTTTCACACCCTCAGGACATCATTTAACATCATTACTCACCTCAAGACGGTCAAAGTCTAGCTCGCTATGCCCTTGCCTCTCAAATTGGCCTTCTCGTGCGTCAAATCTATCCAAAAACAGAACATAATATGTTAAGGGAACAAAGTCCACTTGAAAACAATTAAATTACCACAAAATTCCCGAAATTGGCCAAACCCGACCCCGGTCCCACATCTCAAAATTTGACAAAATTCACAAAACTAGAATCCTTATACTCTCACGAGTCTAACCATATAAAATTTATCCAATTCCGATACCATTTGATCCTTCAAATAATTATTTTATATTTTGGAAGATTTCACCAATTTTCTTCTCAAATTCCATCCCAAATCACAAATATATTCATGTAATCTAGCCAAATCTGAGTTAGAATGTAACGACCCGACTGGTCGTTTTGAGTATCAGCGCTCCGTTCAGCAGTCGGAGGCCATGAACAGCTTCATTTCAGGTATTATGACTTGTACGCATGGTCGGAATTAAATTTCAAGAAGTCCAGAGTTGATTTGAGAAGAGAATTCTCATTTCGAAAGCTTAAAGTTGAAAGAATGAGCTAGGATTCGAATTTCAAGTAAACGACCTCGGAATTGGGATCTGAAGGTTCTAGCAGGTTCGTATGATGATTTTGGACTTGGGCGTACGCCCAGAGTGGGTTTTGGATAACCCTGGAGCGTTTTGGCGCCTATTGTGGAAGTGAGCATTTTAGAAGAAATTTCATAAGTTTGGCTTGAAGAGCATTGTAGTGTTATCAATGTCCGTTTATAATTCCGAGACTGTGAATAGCTCCGTATAGTGATTCTGGAGTTGGGGGCGCGATCGGAAGTGAATTCGGAGGTCTGTAGACCATTTTGAAGCCATTTGGCTAAAGATAGAAAGTT
>MU676613.1:0-22700 GCA_026770625.1 Nicotiana glauca
TAAAATGTACGTTGGTGCTCGGCAAGTATGGTCGGGTGCTAGTCATGGCCCTCCAGTTTGGGTCGTGACACCTTAAACAACCGCCCCTAGGGAACATTGATAGCATACACAAACATTAACCCCATGGAGCAAAACCCGAATCAGCTGATGGAAGTAAGTCTCCCGAATGGGAGAGATTTAGATAGGGAGCAAGAAGTTGCACAATCCAGCAAAGAAACTATGCCAGCCACTCCAGCTCCATTGGAGGTAGATGAATTCGTAGAACTTACTAAAGTGGTGGTTGAACAGGTTCAGGATGATAAGGGTAAAGCTAAAGTGAGTGAACAAGCTGTAAAACAGGTGGTACCTCATATGCCACAGAACCCCAACAGAGAGAAGCCAGCAAATAGTGCACAAAGGGTGATACCTGCACCATTCCTTCAGAGACTGGTAAAACAAAAGAAGGAAGATCAATATAGGAAATTCATGGAGATGCTGCGTCAAATTCAATTGAATATTCCTGTGATAGACGCTTTAAGGGAGATGCCAGGCTATGCAAAAATGATGAAGGACCTGATGTCACGAAAGTCTGATTTTCAGATGCTATCCACAGTAACTCTGACACAGACCTACAGTGCAGTAGTGACAAGACTCATGGCTCAAAAGATGTCTGACCTAGGTAGCTTTACTATTCCATGCACTATTGGGAGTTATGCCTTTACAAAGGCATTATGTGATTTAGGAGCCAGCATAAACTTGATGCCTCTGGATATATACACCAAACTGGGCATTGGCAGAGTTAAACCAACTTTGATGCATTTGCAACTGGCTGACCGCATGGTTAAAAGGCCGACAGGGATTGTTGATGATGTGTAAATACAAGTGGGGAAGTTTGTATTCCCTGCAGACTTTGTTATTTATAGATTTACAAGTAGATGAAGAGATACCTATCATTTTAGGGAGTCCATTGTTAGCCACTGGGAGAGTACTGATCGATTGTGAAACTAGGGAATTAAAAATGAGGTTAAACGATGAAGAAGCCATATTCGATGTTCAGTAATCCACGAGGAGACCAAGTGAATATGCTAATTGCTTCCTAGTGGAGGCAGTGGATGTGATCCTGCACGAAGATGATGAGACCCTGACTGCTAAAGATATACTGGGGGCTTGTTTGACAAATTTAGAGGAGATGGATGGTGAAGGGTTGACAGAGTGGGTCATGGCACTCGAAATCCAAGGATTCTGGAACAGGGAACCTCAGTTCGAGTCCCTTGAGTTAGAATAAAGGGACACACCACCGGCAAAACTATCAGATGAGGAACCACCCAAACTGGAGCTGAAACCACTCCCAATTCACCTCAGGTTCATTTTCTTAGGGCCTGATTCCACTTTACCTGTTATTATATCACCCATTTTGCTAGATGTGTAGTTAGAACAACTCCTACATGTGCTACCGAAATGTAAGACTGCTATTAGTTGGACCATGGCGGACATAAAGGGTATTAGCCCAGCTTTTTGTATGCACAAGATTCTCCTGGAAGAAGAGCACAAACCCTCTAGAGAACATCAACAAAGGCTGAACCCAAATATAAAAGAGGTGTTGAAGAAGTACATGATCAAATGGTTAGATGCGGGTATCATCTTCCCCATCTGTGATAGCAATTGGGTCAGCCCTGTTCAGTGTGTGCCAAAAAAGGGAGGAATGACGATTGTACGAAATGAGAATAACAAGTTGATCTTGACTCATACAGTCACGGGATGGCAGATTTGCATGGATTATCGGAAATTAAACACAGCCACCCGGAAGGACCATGTTCCCTTGCCATTCATTAATCAAATGCTGGACAGGTTGGCTGGGTGATCTCACTTTTGTTTCTTGAATGGATATTTAGGGTACAATCAGATCTCAATAGCCCCTAAAGATAGAGAGACAACATCATTCACATGTCTGTATGGCATCTTTGCCTTTCAAAGAATGCCTTTTGGGCTTTGCAATGCACCGACGACATTTCAACAGTGCATGTTAGCCATTTTTACGGAGATGGTGGAGGACATTATGGAGGTATTTATGGATGATTTCTCCATGGTGGGGGATTAATTTGAGGACTATCTTCACAACTTAAGAAGAGTGCTTAGAAGATGTGTGGAGACAAATTTAGTGCTGAACTAGGAAAAGTGCCATTTTATGTTACAAGAAGGGATAGTCTTGGGGCATCGAGTGTCTAGTAAGGGAATCGAGGTTGACCATGCTAAGGTTGATGTGATTGAGAAGTTTCCATCGCCTACTTCAGTCAAGGCATTGAGAAGTTTCCTTGGGCACGTCAGGTTCTACAGGCGATTCATAAAAGATTTCTTTAAGATTGATAACCCTTTATGCAAACTCCTTGAAAAAGATCAGCCCTTTGTGTTTTCTAATGATTGCATGTTGGCATTTGAGGAGCTGAAGAAGAGATTGGTGACTGCACCCATCGTTGTTGCACCCAACTGGGAGAAACCGTTTGAGCTCATGTGCGACACAAGTGACTATGCTATAGGAGCGGTCTTGGGGCAGTGAAAGGATAAACTGATGCACCCGATTTACTATGCAAGCAAAATGCTAAGTCGTGCACAAATAAATTACACGATGACGGAAAAGGAGATATTGGGTGTCATATTTGCATTCGACAAATTTAGGTCATACTTGATTGGCTCAAAAGTTGTTGTTTACACTGACCATGCAACAATAAGGTACCTGATAGAAAAGAAGGAGTCAAAGCCACGCTTGATCCGCTGGGTTCTTTTGCTACAAGAATTCGATCTGGAGATTCGTGATAGAAAAGGGCATAGAACCAAGTAGCTGACCACCTCTCAAGGTTGAAAGAAGCTGAAAAGAAGGTAGAGGTTGAGGATATAATAGAGACATTCCCGGATGAAGAGTTACTAGCAATGACAATGGAGGAGGCACCATGGTATGCTGATATTGCTAAGTATTTAGCAAGTGGTATTGTACCTTATGAACTCTCCTAAATTCAAAAGAAAAAGTTCTTTTGTGATTGTCGGTCTTATTATTGGGATGAACCTCTTCTGTTTAAAATATGCGTAGATAACATGATCCGGAGATGTATCCTCGAGAAAGATCAACATTCTGTTTGCAGGCTTTCCATGTTTCACCATATAGTGGACACTTTCGAAGAATTCAGACAACAGCTAAGGTGTTGGAGTCGGGTTTGTATTGGCCAACTCTGTTCAAGGATGCCCATGCTTAGGTAAAAAGTTATGATGAATGCCAAATAACAAGCAACATATCTCACCGACACGAGATGCCAATGACCACAATTCAAGAGGTGGAGGCATTTGACATGTGGGGGATCGACTTTATGGGGCCATTTGTTAGCTCGTATGGCAACAAATACATATTGGTAGCAGTTGACTATGTCTCCAAATGGGTCAAAGCAGTGTCTCTCCCAACCAATGATGTTAAAGGGGTAACATGCTTTCTAAAGAAGAATATCTTCACACGTTTTGGCACCCTGAGAGCTATACTCAATGATGGTGGAACCCATTTCTGCAATAGAGCATTTGCACGACTGTTGGAAAAGTATGGAGTTCATCATAAAGTGACCACCCCGTACCACCCACAGTCGAGCGGGCAAGTTGAAATGTCCAACAGGTAAATTAAAAGTGTCCTTACAAAACCAGTGAATGCATCAAGGACCAACTGGACAAAGAAGCTGGATGATGTATTGTGGGCGTACCGCACAACATTCAAAACTCCAATTGGTATGTCACCATACAAGTTGGTGTTTGGAAAGGCATGCCACCTTCAGGTAGAGCTCGAGCATAAAGCACTTTAGGCATTTCAGCAGTTGAACTTGGACATGGAGACAACAGGCACCGGCATAATCACTGGGTTACATGAGCTAGAGGAATTCAAGTTCCAAGCATTCGAGAGTGATAGATTATACAAAGAACGGATGAAACTAATGAATGACAAGCACATCCTGGATCGAAACTTCAAATCCGGAGAGCTAGTGTTTCTATACAACTCAAGATTGAGATTGTTTCCGGGTAAATTAAAGTCTCGATGGTCAGGACCCTTCAGAGTGGTGCAAATGTTACCAAGTGGAGCTGTTGAGATTGAATCAGAAGATGGGATGAATAAGTTCACAGTGAATAAGAAAAGGTTGAAACATTACCTTGGAATGACAGAAGATAAAGGTGATAGAGAGATAATAACGCTGGAAGAGCCCCAGTACGCAAATGAGGAGTGATGATTCGAGCCTACATCGTGCCACAACATTAAATCAGGCGCTGCATGGGAGGCAACCCACGAATATTGTTGTTTTTGTTTCCTTATGTAACCTTTAAAAAAAATTGCACCGCAACCGTGGCTCGACCGCGGTGATGGACGAGCATTCTACCTCAAATTTTCTCAACCTACTGCGACCGCGTGGGACTGCGGTGAGTCAAGAACATTCTAGCTCAAGTTTATTAACCCACTGCAATCACGGTGGGCCGCGGCAGTTCGTCGTCAAGTAAGTATTTTTTTTTGTATTCTTTTATTTTATAATTTTTTTAACCCCCCTACTAATATCTAACCCACCCACCCAACCCTCTCACTTTCCCCAAATTCTCTATCTCTCTAACCCTGACCCAATAATCCTCTCCTCTCTTCTTCTTCTTCTTCACTTCTACCACATTACCCCCATCTTCCCCAACACCCATCCTTCTAACTCTTAACTCACCCTAGGTATGGCATTCTTCTCTCCCTTTTCTACTGTATTTTTGTTTAAGTTTTATCCTAGTTCATTATTTAATTGTGTAGTATCTTTGAATTATTTTTCTTTTAATTTTCTTCTTTTCTTGCTTTTTAATGAGTTATATGCACAATGTTGTAGAGTAGTGTGTGCAAAATGTTGTAGAGATGTGTATGCTTGTGTGTGTAAGACTAGTGTTGTGGGTGGAATGGTAAAGTGAAAATTGTGATTTGGGGGAAGCATTGATGTATTCATATGGGCTATATGTGTGAGGAAAGTATCTTGCTCACAAGGTATTTGGGAAATTGCCCCAATGGAGTTCTAAGGGCTAATGTGACCATGGTTGTGCTGAAGTCTGAGTAACCACTCATAGTTCACACAACTCACACCCTTACTAATAGGAGTTTCTCTGTTTGACACTGTTTGACAGGTAAAATGCATCCATCTAGGAAGAGACGTAACACAAGGACCTCCACTAATGGATCGGGTAGTTCTGCGAGAGCTCGGGGCCAAGCTAGTACAGTACAGTTTGATCGCACTAGGTTTGTCTCCAAACCGACGAAGGACAGGTACAATACAAAGACGTCAAAGAAATTGTTACCGGAGGTGCATATTGACCGGGAATCTTTGCAAGTGGAATGCCCAAATATCTTCGCTGAGTTGAGGAGGTGTCAGCTGAACATCTTCTTTGAGGAGCCGGAGGAGGCCAATGTCCAGATGGTGAGGGAATTTTATGCTAACGGCTCGAAACATGAGAATGGGGTTGTCACTGTATGAAATACCCGGGTAAATACGTCCCTCGAGGCCATCCGCAGGGTGTATCGACTGCCAGTTTTCATGGGAAATTCCGATAATTATTGTGCTTATCACTAACATAGCGTCTATTGGGCAAGTCTTCTTGAGACAATATGTATTGAAGATAGAGAGTACATATGGATAAAGCACCGGATCACACTTAACTCCAGTCTCTCAATTGGGAGGCTAAGTGTTGGCCAACAATTATTAATAGTCGGATGCTGCCCTTCAGCAATACTACTGATGTTAATCAACCACGACCAGCAACTATCTACTGCTTCACGACCTACGAGGATTTTGATGTTGCTCAACTCATTCATAATTAGATGTTCATCCGCTCACCTGAGATACTCAAAGGTTTTTACTTCCCTTTTCTGGTCACCAAGTTATGCCGTGCTTTTAGAGTCCTTGAAAACTTCAGAGTTGATGGGAAATTTCCATTGAAAGCCCTGTTTTGGGCAAGAAAAATCACAATTGGGAGAGAGCTGGTGGTGATGGTTGAGGATGATGATGAAGCTAACGAGGAGGCTAAGATTGCTACTGTCCCACCACCTCCAAGAACTGATAAAGCGAGCCTATCACATCCCTGCTGAAGTACTCGCCTGATAGCCCTGGAACAGGAAATGGTTGGTCTCCGCACTTCGGTCACTGACCTGGGCACCATAGTTGACACTCTGACCACTTAACAGGCCAAGTCAGAGAAAAAGATTATGGGATGGCTTCGAGCGCTAGGACGAGCATGTCACCTCGATCCTAGCGCTGTCTCTAATCAGGATTGAGCTTCAGGGAAGTCCCCTTACCCTATTCTGCTTTCTATTTATTGACATGGGGACATGCCAAATTTTTAAGTGTGGGGTGGGAGATGGTTCTTGTTGTAAAAAGATTCTGTAATTGTGTATGATGTTGCTTTATTTCTTTTTGACTGTTTGGTATCGTAGGGTCATGTAGTTAACTTCGACTTGGCCCGAAGACGGACACCTTTCGACGGGTCTTTTGAGGAACATTAGTCGAACAAAAAAAAAGAGAATATAAGGACTCTTCCTGATGACGGATATTTGAGACAGTTTCTTGAGGGAAGTTAGTCTAGAGAAAAGACCAAAAAGATTTTTTTTATATTAGGTAGTGTAGTAAACCCCCCCCCCCAACCCCTGGTTTTTCTTTGGGACACAGTTCTTTTCCAAGGGTTTAGCTTGAACCGGGTGTAGGTAGTTTTTGTTTATTTTGTTTTTTTACTTTTTAGTTAGTATTGATGGGATATGAGCTGAAATAGAAAGAGAAACCTTTGGCGTTAATACACATGAACACAGTCGACTCTAGAGTGTAACGCCTAGTCTCAGTGGTTGACTCTTGCTAAAGTGCCTTAAATTTGTATGTTTGTAACAGACTTGAACACTCAAAAGAGAGTGTCTTGATAAACCAATCTGGAGTGAGTCATATGCCATGTGTATGTGAGCTGTACTGTATTCTATGCTTTACATTTGATGCCTAGAACTTGCCCTGTGTGTTTGCAAAGTGATATAGGCATTTCTTAGCCTACATGTAAAGTCTGAATAAAGTAATGCATCGTAGTTAACCCCGTTAAGCCTATAAACCTGTTTCTTTGGTAACCACATTGCGAATATTACCGAATTGTTTGAATATCTATCTGTTTGAACCCCTTTTACCTCCCATGAGCACTTGAATGGCCTTGACATTTGCAAAAGTTAAAGTTTGGGGTGGTGGTTTGATTTTTGAGTGGAACCAATGAAATAGAGGAAATGTGCAGTTTTTGGAAGAGTAAAAGAAGAAGCGCCACGTAAAAAAAAAAGAATAAATATAGTAGTTGATAAGTGGTAGCTTGATACAAATGCACCTATGAGAATGGGATGCTATAAATAAAAATGTGGTGGAACATCTGGTTGACATAAGCATGATTTTGAAGGTTAATGTAATTGTATTAAAAGTGCTTAGGGAGATTAGTCACTATATTCAAATATATCGTACCCATACCTTAGCCTACATTACAACCAAGTGAAGTCCTAATTGATCTTAGACTGAATAGGCTCGATTAGTATAGTAGTACACTACGGGCAAGCCTATGGTGCATCTTTGTGGCATGTGAATGTTCTTTTCGAGAGTGAGCGAATTTTGTCCATCTGACTTCCTAATTATTCTTACTAATATTAATTGTGGAACTACTCTCTTGTGTAATGTGAGGGCATGTGATTCACGAAGGAGAGGCAATTCTTAACTTTTGTATAGAGTGGTTTGAGTAAGTACGAATATTGCACGGCACGTGAGAGTCGACTTTTGAGGCAAAGGTTGTTCACTACTAGGTGCAACTTTGATTAAATGTTCATGGTGTGATTTATTAAAGGGAAAGCTTAGGGGAGGAACTTTGATAGAGTGTGGTGGATTGCTCGAGGAATAACAATGATTTAAGTGTAGGGTATTGATAATAGGCTACATAAATGATATTTACACCCTAATTATACCATGCTTTGTTGTTGTTTTATAAGCTAAATGGTAATACAATGCTCTAGTTGGTGTTCTTTTGCTCCGTAAGGAATAATCCAAGTTAGGAAGAACTAAGGAGTGTTTTGGAGTCATTAATGTGAAGAAAACGCCCAATCAAGAAGCACCCGAGCAGAAAAAAAAATTGGACTAGATTGAAATCAACAGTGACTACGGTGGACCGCGGTGGGACTGCAACAAGCCATAGACGTAAGGCAGCATGTTTAGCTCTCACCACGGTCGCGCCGCGGCCGTGGTGAACTGTGCAATTGCCCAAAACTTTTGGGACCAAAGTGTAACTCGGGAAAAACTTATTCCAAACCCTTATAAACTCAAGAAGCTCGCCCAAGAAAGCATCAAGCTTGTTTTTAGACTACTTTGGAGGCAAGAACAAGTGTGAGAAGATCAACCAAACATTAGAGTTTTTCTATCTCCTTTTATATATTGTAATTACACATTACGAATAATTTTGTAGTTTTATCTTGCTTTTGTTATGAGTAGCTAAACATTTGATCTAGGGTTGATGGAACCAATTGCTGGATGAGGTTTTGACTCAACTTTGTTATAATCGAGCCGAATTTATTATATGACTGTTCAACTACGTTTTGTATAGTGACTAATTGAATGGGCCCTTGATTAATCATGTCCGGTTGCCTTATGTTGCTTGAGAAAGAATATTAGGTTAGACCACTGTTGAATAACACCACTTTTGGGTAACTGAAGAGATTCATTACTTGAACTTAAAAGTGGGGTTAGAGATAACGAAACTTTGGTGGGATAATTTAGAGCCGCACAAATTTCCAGCTAGAGTAGTTAGAGAGAATGCTCTAGTAAATTATCGTAGTTGATCAAGAGATAATTACGATAAACCATAGCTCATAATCCTCATAGAGTATTCCAGCGAGATTATAGCAAAAGAGTTAAGTCTTAAACTAGAAATTGGGGAAATCAATACCCTAGACCTTTTTACCATTGAATTATCTTTGATTTAGCATATTGTTATTTTTAATATCATTTGAAGTAGTTAAACAAAAACCCAACCTTTATTGATAAAAATCTTGCATCTGGAAACTGTTTGAGTTGATAATAGCATTGCAAAGAGTTGTAATAGATAGGTTAGTTCCCCGAGGATTCGATTTCGAATTATATTTGCAACGACCGCTTTGTCTTTTAGAAGACATAGTTGGGCGTGATCACACATCGCTCAGTTGTTTGAGGGCATGAGTAGCTTTGTATGATGTTTTATGACTTATGTGGATCGTCGATTTTGATTTTCAGGTTAATCGAAATTGATTTGGAAGAATAATTCTCAGCTAGAAGCTTTAAAATTGAAGGTTTGACCAAGTTTTGACTTTTTAGTATTTGACCTCAGATTGAATTTCTGATGGTTTTATTAGCTCCGTTGGGTGATTTTGGACTTAGGAGCGAGTACAGATTGGGGTTTGGAGGTCCGTAGTAGAATTTGGCTTGAAATGGCAAAATTTAGAAATTTGGAAAGTTTGATCGGGAGTGGACTTTTTGATATCGGGGTTGGATTTCGATTCTGGAAGTTTGAGCAGGTTCGTAATGTCTAATGTGACTTGTGTGAAAAATTTGAGATCAATCGAACGCGATTTGATAGGTTTCAGCATCGCTTGTGGAAGTTGAATTTTTAAAGTTTGATAATTTCGAATTGAGGTATGATTCGTCATTTCGATGTTGTTATGCTTGTTTAGGCCTCGAGTTGGTCCGTATTATGTTATGATACTTGTTGGTATATTTGGATGGGGTCCCGAGTGGCTAGGGTGAGTTTCAGATAATTTTCATTCCATGTTGCATTGCGAAAGATTTTTTGGTATAACCGCACATGCGAAGTGTTGAGCGTAGGTGCAGAGCCGCAAAAATGGAAGTGCCATCATAGAAGCAAGAAAGGGAGCTGGCGTGAGGAGCGCAGGTGCAAGTGCTTGGACACACCTGCACAACTGCAGATGCGGTTCGAGTGCGTAGAAGCGTAATCGTAGAAGAGACTTAAGAACCGCAAGTGTGAGGTTTTGCTGAGTGAGGTTGTTTCGCATAAGCGAGGAATTACCGCAAAAGCGGTGGTCGCAGATGCGGCAATTTGACAGCAAATGTGGAATAGCTGGGCAGAGTTATAAAATTTGAGGTTTTGGTTCTTTCTTCATATTTTGAGATATGGGACTCGGATTGAGGCTATTTTTGAAGCAAATTTCATCACAAGGATTGAGGTAAGCGTTCTCTACTCAGTTTTGATTATATTCCATGAACCTATCTTCAATTTTCACAATTGGTTGATGAATTTTAGAGAGGAAATTGGGAGTTTTGGCCTAAAGTTTCATAATATCAATTTTTGAGTTTTGAACACCGATTTGGAGTAGGATTTAAGTGAAACTAGTATGGTTGGACTCGTAATTGAAAGGGTTGTCGGATTTTGTTAGCTTTGCCAAGTTTTGAGGCGTGGGCCCGAGTGTATAATTTTTGGCCGGATTTGGGATTTGATGTAAAATTTGATCTTTATCATTCGTAATTGCTTCCTTAGGCTTTATTTGATGTATCTGAGTTACTTTTGGATAATTTTGAGCCGGTAGGTCGCTCGTGCATGACGACATTTTTGGAGCATTGCTTGGCTTGCTTGGTGTTGGAACTGGATTGTTCAAGGTAAGTAACTCTTCTAAACTTAGTGTTGAGGGTATGAAACCCCTAATTACGTGTTGTGTGATTGATATTAAGGTGACGCACATGCTAGGTGACGGGCGTGTGGGCGTGCACCCTGTGAATTGTGACTCTGTTGTTTCCATGGCACTTTTTAGCGGCCCTATTTTGTTGATATCTGTGTTTCCACCATTTTATTAAGTAACTGAGCTATCAATCATGCTAGATATCGTGCTTAGGCTTTATGCTGATATTGTTAGGACCCATAGTGGTCGTTCCTTGCTGTCATCTCACTGATTTCATTGATATTTAGTACTCAATCATATTCATGCTATCATATCATATCTCAGTCTCAATTGTTGTTCATTACTACATTATATCATAGTTGTCGGGCTAGTTTTCATGATATTATGAGCCGTCAGTGAGATTGGAGAGATTGATGACTGAGTGAGCCCGAGGACCAAATTGTAAGGATATTGATACTATAGCACGTGAGTTGACCATGGAGCACATGAGTTGTCCATGCGGATTCTGATATTGAGATTATAGCACGTGAGTTGTCCATGCGGATTTTAATATTAATATAGCACGCAAGTTGTCCCTCTAGCACATGAGTTATCACTGCAGAGCCCCTCCGGAGGCTACACACCCCCAGTGAGCGCAGTCGACTATATATATATATATACATATATATATATATATATGTGTGTGTGTGTGTGTGTGTGTGTGTGTGGATCAGATATCACGCTGCAACTAGTACTGTAAAGTGCGCAGTGATTGAGTGTGCCGAGTACTGACCACGGTAAGAGATAATGCGAGACAATGAGGTTGAGTACTCTAAGAGTGTGAGTACATGAGTTCATCACTGAGAGGCATTGCATTTGTCATACGTACTTGAGAGACATGCATAGAGATGCATTTTCCTTTTTGTTGCCCAGTTTAGGTGACATTTATGGTATTTACTTGTATCTTGACATATAGGCATAGAGATGTACTTTTCTCATGCTATCTAAAAATGAAAAATTTACCTGATGAAAAGTTTTTGTGAAAAAGTTACAGTTTTCAAACTTACTCATATATTTTTGACAATTTCGATAAAGGATTTGCATTTTTCATTAATATACTTGAAAAGCGAAACTGTTTTCAGAAATCTATGAAAAGGCTGAGCATTCTATTTTTGAGCTACTTCTTTATTTACTTGCTTTACACTGTTATGAAATGCTATTGGTTATTGGTGTTGGACCCAACCTATATTCCAGCTCGTCATTACTTTCAACCTAAGGTTAGGTTTATTACTTATTGAGTACATGGGGTCGTTTACTCATACTACACTCCCTATTGTAGCTTCCTCTTGTTCATGGTAGCCTTAGATTTGAAAACTTTGTTTATGTACTTCTCAAATAGAAAGTGTATTTAGTTCATATCAGATTTGTAAACTCGATTCTCAGAAGCTCATGATTTGTACTACCAGTACTTGGGAATGTATAAGATTTAGATAACTCCCTTGATTAATTATATTATTAAAAAATTAATAGAAATTGGATAGTTATTAGTTGGCTTACCTAGCAGGTTGGGTTAGGTGTCATCACGACTAGTGGATTTTGCGTCGTGACAGATTGGTATTAGAGATCTAGGTTCATAGGTTCTACAAGTCATGAGCAAGTGTCTAGTAGAGTCTTACGGATTGGTATGATGACATCCATACCTATCTTTGAGAGGCTACATGACATTTAGGATATACTTCCCATCTTTCTTTCATTATCATGCGGCATTGATTCAGCTTGAGGCGTAATCCTTCGAATCCCTTCCACGCATTTGTATGTGCACTTGAGCGCTCGGTATCGGCTACATATCAACGGTTGGTGATTTCCTAAATGAGGTGCGAGATGTGATTTTTGTGTGTTTATGATGGGCCAATCTGGAGGACTTGAGGCCAGGTTTTGATTGTAGCTGGAGCATTAAGGTGTTGATTATGTAAGCGCGTGCTTTTGGATTTATATATCCGGTAGTGTCCCTATTAGTGAAATTGGTGGGTGGATGGCTACGTGAAGAGTATGATGTGACTACGATATGTTTTTATATGATTTGAATGTGACGAGAAGTGTTTTCTTGAGGTGTAGAATGAACTATTTGGTGCTTGATTTACATCTTGACATAACATATAGTCTCGAGTTATGGGTGTGTTGAAGGGAGGAGTGGAGTAGAGTAGAATCTCATGTCGTGATATAAGTTTAGACCGAGGAAGATTAAGTGGTTGTGTAATGGTTATACTATGGAAGGGTATAGAAAGATGTCAGTTTAAGGCTAATCAAGTGGGTTATCTCCTGCGGGGTATCCGAAGGTTATGTGATCCCTATATTATTTTGTTGAGAGTTCTCCTTTACCAGTGAATTATATGTAGTGCAATTTGAGTTTGGATCGCTTGTGGAAGTTGGCTTGACTGCTACGAGGATGAATGCAAAATTTTCAAATAATTTGAGATATTATATGGTTTGTATTACATGAGCTTTGGAAGGATTTAGTTGAATCCTATTGCGGTGTTCTGCCAGTATGGGGTGGCTATTGTAAGTTATCAGATGCTTATTCCTTAGCCTTGAGCCAAGTGGTGAAGTCTGCTATCGACGGGTTGATTGTGCGGTTATGTGTTGTATTGGTTTCAGTTTGAGGTATAATGGTAGATCAGTTATGGATTACAGAGGTTGAGATCGAGGGTGACTCGAGTAATGAAAATTTTGGATAAGGGTTGTGTTATGCTTTATGGGTATATGAGAAACATTGGATGATTGAGTTGTTATTTGTAAAGAATGTAGTGTGCATTGGGTAGGTGTTCCCTTAGTTGCTTAGAAGAGTGGATTACTTCCTTGGGTGTTGTTGTGCTAATGGGGAATAAGTCATTCGGTTCATTTGATCAATTTAATTGAGATCTGAGTAGAGTGGAGGACTCTCAAGAACGGTTCTAAGGGATGCAAGATTTAAATGTGGCAATTGAGAATTTTGCAAATTTGTACATGGAAAAAATTAGAGGGTTACATTGGATGGTGGCGAGACTCACAGTATCTCTACATCATTGAGGATTCTACATTTCAATATCAAGAAGGTAAGATAAATAACTTGAAATTCACAGAAGGTCTCTTCAGAGTGGGTATCTCGGTTGTGGTACTTTTGTGGTGCTTACGAGAGCATTCAACAGCTTATGAGCCCTAGCGCGGTGTGGTTTTATGCTATAGTCTCATGTGGTGAGTCTTGGGTTAAGGATTGTGGTATTATGGCAAGGAGAAGTGTCTATTTGAAGGTATTTCAGAAGGAACTCGGAGAGTTAGGATAGTTTGGTAAGGGATTGGATCAGCATGGTAAAAGATGTGATTGGTTCTTTTGGTGCTTATGATGTAGTGAGTTTCTACATCTATTTTGTGGCAATACTCTTAGGTTTTGAAGGCCTGTGTAGCCCGGTTGAGTTAGAGGGGTTTAGCCTTGACGGTTTGGTTTTGTGCAAATGAGATTCGGAGAGTTCTTGATTGTTTTTACCACAGTTAGAGATGTATATTTCCTATTGGCGTGAGGAGCATGTGATGTATTGTGATTTTCTCCTGGATGGGATCAAATGGAAAGTTCTTGGCTAATCAAGTATGCAGTTGCTTGTGACTCGGAGTGGATTTTAAAGCTCTCATTTTTTTCGTATGATGGCATGGTATGTGTGGTGGGTTGTGTAGGATTGAGATTTGTAGGTGTAAGGTCCTGGTTTAATTTTGAAGAAAGGTTATGAGCCCTTAGGCAACATGGAAAAATTCGGACGACTAGGTAAATGATATTACTATATGGTATGGCTTGATGAGAGTATACATTTCAGAAGGGGCAATTTGTTTTGATTTATGGATACTTCATTGGTATTGCGGCACTTTCTTGTTTGATCGACTACTGGTGTTCAAATTTTTCTTTGTGGCACAAAAGAATTTTAGAAGTATTCCTCGTGGGATGATCGTGTTTGGAGAAGTGTTAGACATTCAAGCGGTGGAGTTGAGATCGAATATAGTGATTCGTGTGTTCTATGGATTTGGGACTGGGAACTCTCATGACTCATGAGTAGATTATTTCGTGGTTGTGGACTGTGAAATGTAGCAAGGTTAGTCAGAAGATAGTATGTGTTGTGATTTAGTTATTGTGGAATTTTGGAGGGTTAATTATCTATTGTGGGTGACGAGAGTTGATTTTGGGGTTCATGGTAGGCCCAATATGAATGTGTGTTCTGCACCGGGTCGGATTGGTTGGCTCCATACCGCCGTTGTTGAGGGATGTGCCATTCGGTTGTTTTTGAGCTTATTCGTGTTCTGAAATGATCTGTGAATTACTTTTCTATGCCACGAGGAGTTGTAATTCATTAGTTATACGCAGATATGGTGCGATTTCTATTTGAGCTTTATAGTCGAATTTGAGCGAGATCAGTATTTGGGTATTGCATGATTGATTGCACGTTGGCTATGTTCTTTCTTGATTGTGGTATTATGTTATTTGCTCTCCGTAGTTATGGTAATGCACTTTGGGTACTTGATGTCAAATTTCGCGTAGTTATTGATTTTGAGCAAAGTGGCTCAAAGTATATAATATGGACCAGCGTTTGGATGGGGTCACGCATTGCAGCGAAGTTATGTTGAGATATGATCCTTTGTGTTGGATTTGTGTGTTTTGGTTCTACGGTGTGTGCTAGGCTCTTAACATGGTTTTGCTATGGTACTTGTTAAGCTGGCCGGACAGTCCTCTCGTTTGAGGCATTTTCAAGATTGAGTACATTTAGAATGTTGCTAATTGTTGCACGAGTTGTGGTTTTTGATTGTATTGATGTGTCATGCCACTAGAGTGAACGAGTTGGACGAAATGAGGTCATTGAACCTAGGATGGATACTATCGGATTTGATTGTGGTATTTTTAGAAGGATAATATCGAAAGTCAACTTAAAAATCTGCTATAGTTCTTGTCGGGGGAGAGGGAGCACCACGACCTATTGATCTCGTGAATGGTTATGAGTTTCTACGTGTTTTTGTTCATCATTGGCAGTGTATGAAGGTGTTAGAACGAGGATTTGTTTGATGAGATGTTTGTTACTGGCATTGGATTATTTGGAGCAACTATTGTGGTTTGAAGATATCGCTTTGAGTAGTTAAGTTATGCAGTATATCATGTGATTATATCTTTGATCGTGGTGAAGATTTGATACAACTTATTCAGACCAGTGTACAGATGTAAGATTTTGATCTTATGGAAATTTCGAATGTTGGAAATTGGATTCTAAGGCTTATGGGTTAAGGTTGGAATAATGGTTTTTAGTTATGTTGTGTTATCAGACCCATATGGGATAGGGTGACATGGGATCACTCATGGGTATATGCATGGTAAGGTTACACGACGGTTTGATGGCTTTAAGAACAACTCTGGCCACGTTCGAGGACGAATGTATGTTTAAGTAGAGGAGGATATAATGACCCAACCGGTCGTTTTGAGAATTTGTACGTCTCTCGATTGAGTGAGGGCAAGAGTAGCTCCGTATGATGTATTATGACTTATGTGGATCATCGGTTTTGATTTTCAGGTTAATCGGAATTGATTTGGAAGAATGATTCTCAGCTAGAAGCTTTAAATTTGAAAGGCTTGACCAAGTTTTGACTTTTTAGTATTTGACCTCAAATTCGATTTCTGATGATTCTGTTAGCTCCTTTGGGTGATTTTGGATTTAGGAACGCGTCTGGATTGTGGTTTGGAGGTCCGTAGTTGAGTTTGCCTTGAAATGGCGAAAGTTGGAAAGTTTGACCGGGAAAGGACTTTTTGATATCGAGGTCGGATTCTAATTCCGGAAGTTAGAGCAGGTCCGTAATGTCAAATATGACTTGTGTGCAAAATTTCAGGTCAATCGGACGTGATTCGATAGGTTTCGGCATCCGTTGTGGAAGTTGAAGTTTTAAAGTTCGATGATTTCAAATTGAGGTGTGATTCATCGTTTCGATGTTTTTATGTGTGTTTTGAGGCCTCGAGTAGGTCCATGTTATGTTATGGGACCTGTTGGTATATGTGGACGGGGTCCCGAGTGGCTTGGGTGAGTTTCAGATGAGGTTCAGATCATTTTTATTCCATGTTGCATTGTTGAAGATTTTTTGGTTCTGGTATGACCGCACCCGCAGAGTGTTGAGCGCAATTGAGGAGCCGCAAAAGCGGCAGTGCCATCGCAAAAGCGAGAAAGAGAGGTGGGTGTGAGGATCGCAGGTGTGGGTGCTTGGACGCACCTGTGCAACCGCATATGCGGTTCAAGTGCGTAGAAGTGCGATCGTAGAAGCGACCTAAGGATCGTAGGTGCGAGGTTTTGCTGAGTGAGGCTGTTTCGCAGAAGCGAGGAATTACCGCGACAATTTGACTGCAATGCGGAATAGCTGGGCAGAGTTATAAAAATCGAGGTTTTGGTTCTTTCTTCATATTTTGAGATGTGGGACTCAGATTGAGGCGATTTTTGAAGCAAATTTCATCTCAAGGACTGGGGTAAGTGTTCTCTACTCAGTTTTGATTATATTCCATGAATATGTCTTCGATTTTTGCAATTGGTTGATGAATTTTAAAGAGGAAATTGAGGATTTTGGCCTAAAGTTTCATAATATGAATTTTTGAGTTTTGACTACCGATGTGGAGTTGGATTTGAGTGAAACTAGTATGGTTGGACTCGTAATTGAATGAGTTGTAAGATTTTATGAGTTTTGTCGAGTTTCGAGGCGTGGGCTCGGGTGTGATTTTTGGGCGAATTTGGGATTTGATGTAGAATTCGATCTTTATCATTCGTAATTTCTTCCTTGGGCTTTATCTGATGTATTTGAGTTGCTTTTGGATGGTTTTGAGCCGTTCGAGGTCGCTATGTGCGTGATGGAATTTTTGGATCATCGCTTGGCTTTCTCAGTAATGGAATTGTCTTGTTCAAGATAAGTAACTCTTCTAAACTTAGTGGTGAGAGTATGAAACCCCAAATTACGTGTTGTGTGATTGGTATTGAGGTGATGCACATGCTAGGTAACGGGCGAGTAGGCGTGCACCCTGTGAATTGTGACTGTTGTTTCCATGGCACTTTTTAGTGGCCCTATTTTGTTGATATATGTGTTGGCACCATGTGATTAAGTAATTGAGCTGTCAATCATGCTAGATATCGTGCTTAAGCTTTATGCTGATATTGTTAGACCCATAGTGGTCGTTTCTTGCTATCATCTCACTGATTTCATTGATATTTCGTACTTAGTCATATTCATGCATTCATATCATATCTCGGTCTCAGTTGTTGTTCATTAATACATCATATCATTACTGTCGGGCTAGTTTTCATGACATTGTGAGCCCATGAGTGAGACAGGAGAAATTGATGACTGAGCGAGCCCGAGGGCCAAATTTTGAGGTTATTGATACCATAGCACGTGAGTTGTCCGTGCAGCACATGAGTTGTCCGTGCGAATTCTGATATTGAGACTATAGCACATGAGTTGTTCATGCCGATTCTGATATTCATACTATAGCACGTGAGTTGTCCGTGCAAATTATAGCACTTGGGCTGAAGGAGATCCTTCGGAGTATGCACACCCCTAGTGAGCGCAGTCGACCCCGTGTGTGTGTGTGTGTATATATATATATATATGGATCGGGATGCACACCGCAACGAGTACTGTACAGTGCTGAGTGATCGAGTGTACCGAGTATTGAGCACGGGAAGAGCTAATGCGAGACAATGAGGTTGAGTACTCTGAGAGTGTGAGTACATGAGTTCATCACTGAGAGTCATTGTATTTGTCTTACGTACTTGAGAGACATGCATAGAGATGCATTTTACTTTTTGCTGCCCGATTTTGGTAACATTCATGGTTTTACCTGTATCTTGACATGTAGTCATAGAGATGTACTTTCCTCATGCTATCTGAAAATAAAACATTTACCTGATGAAAATTTTTGGGAAAAAGTTACAGCTTTCAAACTTACTCATATTGTTTTGATAATTTCGGTAAAGGATTTGGGGTTTTCACTGATATACTTGAAAAGCGAAACTGTTTTCAGAAATCTATGAAAAGGCTGAGTATTTTATCTCTAAGCTACTTCTTTATTTACTCGCTTTACACTGTTATGAACTGCTATTGGTTATTGGTGTTGGACCCTACCTATGTTCCAGCTCGTCACTACTTTCAACCTAAGGTTAGGATTGTTACATATTGTGTACATGAGGTCGGTTGTACGCATAGAACACTTCCTGCACATTGCGTGCAGATTTCGAATGCCGATATTGCTATGTTCGATGGGAGCTGGATTGGAAAATGTACCTGCATCCTTATAGTAGTTGCCTCTCTTTTATAGTAGCCTTAGTTTTTAAAACTCTGTTTATGTACTTTTCAATCAGAAAGTGTATTTAGTTTGTATTAGCTTTGTAAAATTGATTCTTAGAAGCTCATGATTTGTATTACCAGTAATTGGAAAATGTATAAGATTCAAATAATTCCTTTGTTTAATTGTCTGATTAAAAAGTTAATAGAAATTCGATACTTATTAGTTGGCTTACCTAGTGGGTTGAGTTAGGTGCCTTCACGACTAGTGAATTTTGGGTCGTGACACAAATCATACCAGATAACGTCAAAACTAAGATTTGCGCGTCGATTCAAGCCTAATGAACTATTGAACTTCTAACTTCCACATCTGATGCTGAAACCTATCGAATCACGTACAATTGACCTTAAATTTTGCACACAAGTCACATTTTATATTACGGTCCTATTCCAACTTCCTGAATTAGAATTTGAATCCAATATCAAAAAAGTCCACTCCCGGTCAAACTTTCCAAAAACCTTCAAATTTCAAACTTTCGCCAAATGACCTCGAAATGACCTATGTGCCTCCAAATCCACATTTGGATGTGCCCATAAGACCAAAATCACCATATGGAGCTATTCCCAGTCTCGAAATCCCAAACAAATATCGATAACATTGAAATACACTTCAACCCAAATTCATGCTGCAATGGAAATTTTTCATATCCATGATATACCGAAATGTACCATTATTCAGCTTCTCTTATTGTGCAAGAGTCAAGAAAGATGCAATTAAACCCTTCAAATCATGATTCCTCTTCCAGTAAGCAGGATATTTAAACCAATCTCAAAACTCATAATATTTCTCCCTAGTTTTGTAGGTACAACAACAGGGACTGAAGGAGCTTTACGTATTCTAGGTGCTTTAGATGCTTTAGGATCTTTAGGTGCTTTGGATTTTTTAGATGTCATATGTTTAAAAAAATTAAAGGTGGAAAAAATAACTTCAAAACGTTATGGCATAATTTATGTTTTACAGCTTTTAAACTTCATACCAGATTAAAAGAATCATTAAAAACTTTAGAAAAATTTGGCTTAAGTTATATTTTAAAGCCTTATAACTTCATACTTTACAAACTTAAGTTATGCTTGAAGTATTATAAACTTCAAATTTTAGTTGCATCACTATTCGAGTCTCAAAATTCTTAAAATTTCAATGTCTCTAACAATCACTGAAGAATATATAATATTTTCATCAAAAATACAAACACAGTTTCAAAAAACCTAAAAACACTAATCATAAAAGTAAAACCTACAAAACCAATGCACTGATCAATGTAAAACTTAGGAAACTATTTTAGCACAAATGAAAAATGAAAAATAATTCAACTAAGATTACTATCAACAACAACATGAAACCCAAAAATTAAATCACAAAACTAATCCTAAATTAAAACCCCATATACAGTTAATGCAATGTACAAAAACAACAATTAAAATCATACCTGTGATTATACTTAATTTTGTTATAGAAGAAACAGTTGCAAAATCAAGCGAAATGCAATGGCGAAAACCGTTTTATTTCAGAGAATAATCAAAAACCGCGAAGAAGGAGAGAGAGACCAGAGACAACATGTCGTATAGTTGGAGAGAAAGTAGTTTTTTATTAAAGAAGGGCAAAATCAACAACAACAACAACAACAACAACAACAACAACAATAACAACAATATTAACAATAACATCATACCCAGTATAATCCCACAGGTGGGGTTTGGGGAGGGTAATGAGTACGTAGACCTTTCCCCTAAATAAGGGCAAATTTTTTATTAAAAAAATGCTTTTAACAAAAAATTGGGTATGCATACAAACGAAAAAATAAAATGGGTATAAGTTAAAAAGGGGCGACCAAATAGGACGCCACATGCAATTTTTATCTTTAGATCTTCAAATGACAAAAATTCAAAAATACCCTAATGTCTTCAACAAAGTTATATGAATATAATTGCACTTTATTCCATGTTATTGGTATCTAATAATATCATCATTATGGGCATCTATATGTTACTGTTAATCGTGCAATCAGTAAATTCACAAGAGATTGGGGATTGAAGTTGTTTGCTGCTGCTTCTTCAATACTGGAAGATGAAGGTTGAAGTACCAAAATTTGAATACGCGAGAGCAAGGCATGAGTAATACAAATCAATTGTTTAGAACCTGTTTAACTATAACACTTTAAATTATGAATATAATTATAACAACTAAATGGTAAAAGGCAAAATACACATAGCTCTTTAAAATATGTAATAACTAGATGAGTAAGTAAAGTATGATTGCAAAGTGACCGTGCCAAAACCACAAAATCTAGGAGTTTCTCCCGGGTTAATAGAATTCCTTACCCGGTCTTTTGTGTTTTGAAGACTTAAACATAGTTAAATTTCCTTTAATTGGGATTAAAAATAAACTAGTGATTCGAGACACCATAATATTCCAAGTGGCGACTCTTAAAACTAAAAAAAAAATCCCCTTTCAATAATCTATTCTATTATTAATAGCAAGGAAGCCAGCCATGAGAATTAGCCAAGTGTCTCATGAAGAAAATGCCATGTGGTAATTTTAAGATAATATTTAGTTAAGTTCGGTAAAATTAGTTTATTTTTAAATTTTGAATTTCAAAATAATAAAATATTTAATATTTTTTGAAGGAAATAGTAATTTTTAAATTAAAATTATATTCTGAAACTCACGTAACTACTCCCTCCACGCCTTTGACCTAAAATATGTCAACTCCTACAAATTTGGCTTTCATTCCCACGATGGTGCTTCATTCCCACGATCTCACACCACGATTTTCAACTCCCAACCCACCAATTCTTCTGCAGGGATTCTCAGTAATTCTGCGGGGATTCAAAATAATATAATTTCACTGCCTTTTGAAATGAGATTTCTACTTTAACAATCAGTAAGTCTCTCTCCGTTGTGCACATCAAGCAGGAATTATGGATAGAAGCTATTCAATCTTTTTTATTATAAGTTCACTGAACCATGTTATCATAGATGATTTGGTACATTATAAGCATATTATTGCTCTCCTACTTATTGATGCTGTTATGTTTGATATGTGTTTATGAAGGTACGTTTTCTTTGTCGACTACGTGATCACGCCCAACTATGCCTTATAAAAGGACACGCGGATGTTGTAAATATAACCTGAGTATTTAAGCCCAGAGTCGAGTCCACAGAGAATTAACCTATCAATTACCTTTGTTGGAATCACTAAATTCTTTATAATCAACTTTCCCAAATGTTGTAAACAATAGTTGATGGTATCTCCAATAACTAAGATTGAAAATAAATAAATAAACAGCTATAAACTAAATATGCTTGGGTTGTATGAGAAGGTTCTAAGGTAGTGATCTCCCCTATTGATGGAATCCCTTTCGGTTATTTTTCATAAAGATTTACCAAAATATCTCTATCAATCATGAGCACTCTTTTTACCGTAAATCTCTCCCGAGTAATCGCGATAATTTACTAGATACACTCTCCCGAGATACGCTAGCTAACTTTGTTTATTACATCTCACTTTAGATTACACCCAAGGCTTCGTTATCCCTAATCCCACCTTTAAACCCGCAGTTGTAGATCCCTCTTATACTTTGGGAGTGGTGTTGTTCAACAATTACCTAAATATGCACTCTCTCCCGAGTTATGCACACTAAATAGGCACAGCTAATTGAGGAT